>JAMZAV010002911.1:0-165711 GCA_024449915.1 Sweltsa coloradensis
TACTTTTGTTTTTATTTGTATTGTAGTTACCTTGATAATGGGCAGAGAGATCTGCCTGAAACGTTGGTAAATAAAACTTATCTCGGAACCGATAAAAACCTTTATGTCATATTACTTCCGAGAAACCTACGTAAAAAACACACATTATATGATATCTTAAACTTACGGAAATAATCACGCGTTGTATAAGTTGTAAAACACTTATTTTTAATTTTCGGCGTTTCAAAAGACTAGGCTTTATTCTCAAGAATACATGGCATTAAAAATAAAAACAATACTTAACATAACAATTTTAAATAAAAATAGAACAAACACAAACCTAATCGATTAACAAAGGAAAACCCAAAAGGCAATGAAAAGGTGACTATGTCATGCAAAGAGGTAACACAGTGATGTGGTTGTAATTTTTTCACTGCATATGATTTGTTTTTGTACTTGCCATTTGGTTTGCCTTTGTAAGGCGGTTTGGGTTGGGTTGTTTGTATTTTTATTGTAATGCTGATTTTTGTTTTTATTGTTTTTATGCTTTTATATTGAGCTATCGAGACACAAAATGTACCCGTCCTGATGGCCCTAGGGGTTTAAAGGGACGTCCACCTGGAATGTGGGAGATCCGTGGTTCGATTCCCCGGGTTTGGGGCGGACTTTTTAATTTCTGGATTGTAGTAAATTAAAAAAAAAAAAAAAAGGACAAACCTCTATTAAATTACTATTTTTGTGACTGTTGGATCCATGATATGAGATCCCACCACAAGTCGGTGCTCGGTGCATACTTTTATGACAATTTGCTATCATTCACTAATAATGTACTCAAAGCGGGCTTATGCTTTAAAAACCTTATATTCATATATGTATATATGTTTTTAACTTGGGGTTTTATAGTAGGCGACTATGACGTTGATAGGGTAGTATTTTTAGACAGAAATAAAAAGTGACTACCCCGGGGGATCAAAACCCGGGACCTTAAAGTCCTGGCTATGCTCTTACCAACTGAGCTATACACGTTACACACGTTTTAACAATATACAAAACAGACCAAAACATTAGACAGTTTTAAAATTTGGTGGCTGCATAGCTCAGTTGGTAAAGCTAGCCAGGATTTTCTAAGGTCCCGGGATGGATCCCGGTGTAGTCAATTTTTTTAAATTTCTGTCTATAAAGTACAAAATATTATCAACGTCTCAGTCGTCTACTAAAAAACCAATTTTAAGCCATATATATATATATATATATATATATATATAGTTTTACCTTGGGTTTATAAATAGGCGACTATGACGCTATATATATATTTTAAAATATATAACACATATATACATCCGTGACTTTAAATGTTTTGTCTCTATAGCAAAATGCCAATCCCAGCAGCGCAATTGACCAGCAAATCGTACATAAAGCTTATAGGGACCAAACTGATAGACGATGTAGTATATTTATTATCAGGTTTCATTCTAGATTCAACATGCTCTATTGGTCACATTTTCAACCATGAGACGAGTTCGGACCCTCCCCTTTTGAGATAAAAATATGTTGTTACACACACCCGCCCTATCTACGGCATACAGTTGAATAAGTATTTGAAAATAATAAAAAATAATTAAAAATAAATTAAATTCATATTTCTTTTCCCGCCATTTCGAGACATTGGGATTTGTAGCAAGAAGGACGGTTAATTTTTTAAATTTAAAAATTAATTAATATATTGAATTTATTTTTAAATAATATTTTCAGCATACGGTTTTATAGGGCAAATGGATTTATAGACGATGGGATTTTGAGCCTGTGAAACCATCCCTATAAATAATTACTATAATAATATTTTTATTATTTTATTATTTTTATTATTTTTATATTATTATTATTATTATTATTATTATTATTATTTTTATTATTATTATTATTATATTATTATTATTACTATAAAACAAAATTGTAAATTATTTTTAACAATATTTTGTAATGAAAATTAACATGTATGCCTACCCTTACAATAGGCTAATGAGTGTGAGGCCTACTTGTTTCTTGTTAACAGGGTCAATACTTATTTTCAAGACTGCCCAGTGCCCACCTTAGTTATGTCAAGTGCATGTTTGCTATTACTGGTGTCTTCTTATTTACTTGTTATTGAGCAGCAAGAATTACTATTTCTTTATAATTCGTCGTCATATGAGATAAGCCCAATGCTTAACACCTTTCAAAAATTAAGTGCCAATCATATTTCTAAAAAAACCTTCAGTAGAATTGCCTTTTCTCGACGGGATTCGAACCAGACCTCTAGACTCTGATTCGGAAGTCATGTGTTCGCATCCGTCGAGACTAGCAATCCTAACAGAAGATTTTTGCCAAGATTTTTCTTTTCGAATGCAAGGGATAGAGTCCTCTGAAATAGCCCTCGGACATCCTGTCACAATGGTCCTATTAGTCACCTGGGTCATTCCCGGGCAATCTGGTGTGTCCCCTACAGTGGGCCCCCCTACAAAATATTATGTTATAATATTATATTCGAAGTCTGTTGATAGGTGTCAAAATTGATGTTATCCGTTTATTTTTTTAAGTCTTGTACAGTTCCAGTATAATTTTATTTTCTATTTTAAAAAATAATATCATAACTAATTAACTTAACTATGAACAATTGATATGAGAGTAACAAAGGGGGAAATTGACATAAAAAGAGGCCTACAACAGGCAAGGCGATGAAAAAAAAGGAAATATAATAATATAAATATTTTATTGGGAATTTGCTATATTGTGATAATGCAAAAATATAGTCTAGGGCCCTAGGAGGCTAGCCTGAGGAGTAAAAAATATTGAAATTTCACTTTTAGGTGCACAAACCGTAAACAAGCTGAAAATTTAACCAAGTGTTCTAAACACCCTGATTAAACTACTGTGTAAAATTACCCCGAAATCACTTTAGCGGAAAAAGGGTTTTTAAAAAATGGCAAACGGGTAACTTATCAAAAAAGGGGAAGTTTCGTAACATCATTAAGAAATAGCGGGAAGCTGATCGTCTGGAAAAACTGCACACACCTTTTTTTTTAACACTACATTAAAATATCCATAAACGTAATAAATGGCAAAGACCAAAAATTTTTAAATTTTCATATAGTCTGTTTTACACAAAAAATAGACCCCGAAATGCATTTTTAAACCGTTTCGCAATATTTCAATCTCATTCTTCAGACGTAATATGTAGAATTATCTAAAAGTTATCCAGCAATAGAGCCCATCTATGGGTCTGCTTCGATAAAAAAAATTGAAGCCTTGAAAAACGTACATTTAAAAATGTTGATTGGTACGCTCGAAGCCGCATATGCTATATTGTCCACTTTTCCGACAAAATATGAACATAGCTAAATTTAAATTTTGAAAACATTATATACCACGCCAACTAGTAACATATGTTATAAAACTCAACAAATAAAACCATTTTACATGAGGCATTAGTTGGGAATATAAATAAAACCTGTTAAAAATAAAATGGAACCCCTACAAAATAAATCACAAAATATGCACTAAACTCGATCTTAACATAGAAAATCAGCATTACATGACGACACACAAATTGAACACTCTCAGAAATTCATTAAAATTATTAAAAGCCTTACTAAAAAGGCTAAAAAGGCTTATAATGGGTAACTTCAAATGATTTATGGACTAACCAATATTAAAATTTTTCACTTTTAGGTGCACAAACCGTACAACACCTGATTTTATAACCAAACCTTCCTTAGTGCCTCACAAAATTAATGTGTGGTGCAAAAGAACCAGAAAATAAACTTTAGGGGAAAAAAGGTAAAAAAAAAGGTAAAAACGGCAAAAAAGCGAAAAATTATATTTGAGTTCACTATTTCTTCCAATTTTGCTTTCGAATCTCCTTATATACAATAAACAATCTTCACATAGAAACGTAAGAAATAAGCATATGAAATTAAATCTATTTATTACATATTATTATATGTAGTATGTTAGAAAAATTGGTCATAAATAGAAAGAAAATAAATGGAAATTTTCTTATTTCACCCTACTAGTTAGCCTCCCAAAATAATTATATTAGTTGTATTTAAATTTACTACCCTATGGTCAAACACCGTGGTGTATATATAATAAAAAACTCAGATGTGATTTCCGTTGTTTTGTATTTTTAGATTACTCCATACGGGTTATACTGCTGAATGATCCCGCCTTTTCCTTATGTATATGAAACGTTTTGTAAAATTATGACGAATTTACACGTATCCTTTTAATTAATATAATTAAGACTATAAAGTATCAACATGGTAAATGGTTGGCCCAATGTTAAAGTTTAGAGCTGTGCTGTTTGTTATTTAAATGTTGCTGTGTGCTAATATAGTTACCTATAAAATATTCATAAGTATTGTGATTTTATTGGCGATAACATTGTTAATAACACTAACAGCACAATATGTATTTCTTAACAAATAATTACCAGAATTTTCATGACATTGTCCATTTGGTTCTGCTCCTCACCCGTTTGGCTTAAAAATAATACAATGCACACAACGCATAAAAAAAATTGACGCGACTGTACGATCCACCTACGTTATGATTGCTTATCTCTTCTGTTTTACAGATCTTTACTACCAATGCAATTAGCATACAAATTTGTTTACGCGTTTTTTAATCGAGCCCCTCCACTGGTGGTATATCGTTTTTTAACCGCATATTCCCATTCGTATCATGCGTTTATATGCTCCAACATACTTAAACCAAATGATCGTACGCTCAACTCTACTCAAGTTATTGTAAATAATTACAAATACAAAAAAAAATTTAGTGTAAGGGTGCAAGAGCTTTACTAAAGGTAAATATCAGTTCAGTCCTGTTAGATATTTCGAACAGGACAGTTCGTTCAGTATTTTATAACTCAGGGGCCAGTTTATTGTGTTAATTCACTAATTTTGTGGAAGTTTTTTTGTAGTCTACGAATGGTTGTGTCTGTTGTTTTACTATTTTCTTTTAATGTAAATCATGAAAAATCGTACAAAATAACCTGGAAATGGGTGAGTACTGACTGCAATGTTACATACGTTATATAATAATGTATGTATAAAAGTAATGTTATATACGACTAATAAATTATAAATTTAAAAACACATTCTCATACAACCGCACATTTTTTAAAATAGGTACAAGGACGATTTTTCGATCTCTTCGGCGAAAAAATATATCAAATCAACATTTCACAGAACTACCGTGTTTTGTTCTTATTTGTGATGGCAAGAAAGGCCCATTAAGTTCCACGATGTGGCAATTAAAGTTCTTAAATACCGAAAAAGTACAGTATACAGTTTCCTATACAAATTTCACCAAAAATGTAGAACTGTTTATACAGACTCACGCAGACGTGAAAGAGCAAAAAACGTTTATCTGAAGAAGGCACTACGTACAATGTACCAACTGAGTCTAAACGCCTTGCTAGGGATCAATCACTTAAATTTGATTGGAATATCAACTCTTTCATTTGTGGCGAGGTAGAAGATAAATTTAAACGAGGGCCCTTCGTTTTCACTTGTTGAAATGAATCCGTTCGAGTCAGAGAGTCTGTTTTGCAAGCCGAGTAACTAGAGGTGATCAAAATATAGGCAACGAATTTCATTTGAAAGCGATCTTTCCCCGTAACGCGAGGTATCCATCGAGACTGTTATCAAAAATACACCCAAACACAAGAAACAATCATGGAATCCGCAAAAAAAAAAATCAAACCATTTAACAAAACATGACCAAGCCGTGACTTTATTTGGGATTCTTGCAAAGACTCGATTGAAAACGGAAAAATAAATTTAGCTCCCTAAAGTTTTGAAATGTTTATTCAATTTTTTTAAAAGAAGCTGGAGTTGACACTGAGATATCAAATGCATGCCGTCCATTTGCCATTAAAATAAATTTTTTAGAAAAGTATTCGAACCGAGTTGTGTTTCATTCTCAGCCAGGACCTTTATCCGGAATCATGAGGGACCTTGTGAAATGGAAAAGTGGTTTAAAAATTTTTTTTCTGCATTTTTAGAACAAAGTTCTTGTGCACTGTTTCGATGAATTTCCCCTGCTATCAAAATGGACTGGATTGTACAGATATTTGCCTATGTATTCGAGACTGTTACGGTTCAATTTTCAAGACAAATCTTATATCACTAATGATGACCCAAAACGAAGGTAAAGAGGTCATGAAATGGATTCTACGTAATCATCCAAGTATAAATGTTCGAAACTTTTTCTTTGTTTCCTAGGTCTATTACATTCGGGCAGTGCTACCACGGCGTTAACCGAAACTGACGTGATTTTGCGAGTGTTCGTATGGCTTTGCAACTATAAAGAAACCATAATCATTGAACTTGCCCATTATAAGCCTTTTTAGCCTTTTAATCTTTTACAATGCTATTATTAATTTAATGAATTGTTCAGAGAGTGTATAAATTTGTAGGTAGTAAAGTGATGGTGATTTTTTTATGTTAAGAACGAGTACATTGCATATTTTGTAATTTATTTTGTAGGGTTCCATTTTATTTTGAACAGTTTCTATGATATTCTAACTAATGTTTGATGTAAAAGGGTTGTATTTGTGGAGTTTTAAAACATTTTTTTACTAGTTTAGCGTGATAAATAATGTTTCAAATTCAAATTTTCGCTATGTTTTATTTTGTCGTAAAAAGTGGACAATAAAACATACGCGGCTTCGAGCGTACAAACAATGCTTTTAAATGTACGTTTTTCAAGGCTTCAATTTTTTTTATCAAAGCAGAACATAGATGACTCTATTGCTGGATAACTTTGAGATAATTCTACATATTTCGTCTGAAGAATGAGATTGAAATATTGCGAAAAAGGTTTAAAAATGTTTTCGGTGTCTATTTATGTGTAAAACAGACTATATAAAAATTTAAAATTGTTGGTCTTTGCCTTTATTACGTTTATGGATATTGAAAAGTAGTGTTAAAAAAACCCAAAGGTTTTGTGCAGTTTTGTCCAGACGATTAGCTTCCAGCTATTTCTTAATGATGTTACAAAACTTCCCCTTTTTTTGAAAAGTACCCGTTTGCCATTTTTAAAACCCCTTTTCCCCTAAAGTGATTTCGGGTAATTTTTCATAGTAGTTAAATCAGGGTGTTGAGAACACTTGGTTAAAATTTTCAGCTTGTTATACGGTTTGTGCCTAAATTCTTTATTTGAAGAGCTAGAGCAAATTCGTTACAGGCCTATAAATGGTTCACACAAATAACATGCCACATGCAACATAATATCAATATTAACATTGTAATAGATATGTGTACATCATATTTTGTGAATGTCATTGCAATTTGTTGTGTGTTATATCATGTACTACTTACCTTCTATTTATAACCTTCTTCGCGGTTTTTGTTAACCTTAATCTTAGAACAACCATATTCATTTCACAACACGTATCTCTCTTTTTAGAGAACAGGCGGAAGTGTTATACTTTAACACTGTATCATTCAATTAAATAAAAATACTAAGTTTCATACTTACTTGCATACAATCTGCAATAACAGTTTTAAAATCAAACAAGAATATTCTTTTATTAACCAGTTATCAATCAGATAAACGATTGATTGTAAAAATCAGCACTTACCACAACTTTGGAGATATATAAATCAAGTGTCGAAGGGACTTTCGTTGTAGCAGTTTAGGGTTTATTCGAAAGAAATAACAAAAAACACAAAACTGAGAACAGTACAACATAAATGGTGCTATTATCCATAAAATAATGTATGATACAATATATGTTGTAAGATAAGATCAAGACATGTGCCATTATAATCATCCATCAGAAAGGATACACAAATATTTCAGAAATTTAACCGTAATTAATGTTTTTACAAATATGCAGTACTTAAGCCTGTCATGCACGGTTTTGGGGGCATTATTTTTGACATAATACCGTACCACCGCACCGATGTAACAAATAGGGTATAAAAGATTAATCAAAATAACTTATGAGTTAAGTCTAAACCTAATGTTATCCGAAATAGCACTTGGGGAAATAGTATAGACGGAAAAAACAAATCAAAAATAAACATTTACACGACGGGTTCAATGCGTCATTAAAGTCTTGGCAACAAATTATATTATGTGCTTAGACACAAACAAGTCATACAGCTACGAAAGACTCCATATAAAAACAGGCTAATACCAAACAGTCAATAAGTCCGTCATGTTTCACAACGCAGATCGTATCATGCAATACACGATCTAAATAACAATCATGTTATACAGGAGTTTTTTGTTAATGTGCGTAGCCGAAAACATACACATTTACGGTCGAGTTATATATACTTAACCTAAAGCCCCTTCTTCGTATACATCCTTCCCAATTTATGGATAATAAATATAAAGATCACTTTGCTGTGCGACTATTTCCCGCAAAGCTTGGCAAAATTAGATTTTGAGAAACAATATATTGTGTTAAAGTAATAACTCACTCAAATTCTGATTTGTCAAAAATTGATAAGTGTGGCGTGTGGTTCGTTTTTTCCGGTGTATGCTGGTGACTTGTACGGAGAATTACTCCTGACAATCGCCACGTGCACCGAGTAGCCATAGAACAGAGTAACATCGAAGATACCTTGGAGAGAGGACTCACGACTTCAAAGACTACCAGCTGCATTAAAAAATTATAAGATGGTTTTGTTCTGAAAATAATGAATGTATAAAATCACTTCGCCCTGACTGCATCGTCGCAGAGCTTGAAAAAATTTGGATGAGCTATTTCATTAAAAAAACAAAACATAATTATTTTGTTTTCACAATATAATATATGATATATAAATAAACATACAAAAAATATTGTTTTTGCAAAATAGTACACAATATAAAAATATACATAGTTACAATAATATATAATACATTGGATTTTTTATATGTATAGCTCATCCAAATTCTATTTTTTTGAAGCTGTGCAAGGTGTTGCGTGGGTTATGATGTTACGTGTATGCTGGTGACATGAGCTACATCGTGAAAGAGGGGAAGACAATTTCGCAAGATCAGTTTAGTCAGATCTTAGTCAGACAAGGCCATTGATTATAAAAATAAAAATTTAAAAATAAAAATATTAATATTAAATTTATCAGATTCAGAATATTTCACCTCATTGTAGAGGATATTTACACCAAGAAGGTTTTTAATTCGTTTTTCTTTTTCAAATTGAAAAGTGTTAAGATGCGTTCAATTTAATTGATTGTCACCGAAACAATTGGCACGATAAGAAGTGCATGGCGGTGTGATTGATATTTCAACCCCCTGTACAGAAAAAGTGTATTTAAGCCTAGACAACAGAAATTGTGCGAAAATAAATATTATTTATTTATACTAGACCAGAATAATGCAAATGAAACAAGCACCTAGATATCTTTACATGTAGTTCGCGACTAAATGTCCTCAACATATGTACCACATCCAGTGTTGCAAATAGAAACAGGAAAAATTGCAACAACACAAAATTAATAAAATGATTTTCGTTTGATAAGTATAAATGAAATTGATATAGTGATAATTGTAATGCTCCGAGTTTGTGCATTCGTGCACAATGACTCAGTAAATCAAATTTGTGTGTGGCACGATAGGAAAAACTTTGTACACGGGAACATACGGTTCTTTCCCGCACTCGTGTCTGGAGTGGCGATACAAATTTGATATGTGTCTAAACGTTTTGTCACAAGCTTTACACTGAGGTCGTTGTTTGTCAACGCATTCGTACTTTATGTGACGGGATAGAGTGTGTTTCAACGAGAATGTCTTGCTACACTTCGGACATTTGTGCGGCTCCTTGCGCCCACAGTCGTGCTTCTGGTGGAACGTGAGAGCCTTTTTCCACTTGTATGAACGAGGACAGTCTTGACACTGATGTTTTTCAGGGCCTGGTGTGCTATCAGGAACAGGGCGCCATTCCTGCTCAGCATCTGTAAAATTATAATTATAATTGAGAGTCAATAAAAAGAAGTGGCTTTGTGCTACATTTGCTGCATTTATAAGAATTATGAAATAAATACTATACCCAAACATAACATCTCCACATAACCAGTACCAAGCATGATCCCCACACCACACCACACCACACCCATATAATATATTATCTTATTAACAATATAATTCTATTTTCATACTAACTAACGTAAAGTAAAACAGTAGCACAATAAAATAGAATTGAATTAGTGCAAAATCAAGGAAATAGCACTCGTGGAGTATAAGTATTTACTCAAAATCAAACAAGTATAGAGTTTTCACAACCAGTTAGTGATTTGATTAAAATTGTGGCATGCTGCTATCGCTAGTCGAGAGTTTTGCAAATCCTTATTCTTATAATATTACCATTAACCATTCACATTCTTTCATCCTCGCATTCCTTCCTTTTTAATACACTTGAATAAAGTTCTCGTCGGCAGACGTGAAGAACACATTTTACCAATAAGCATACGGAGCTGCGGGATCGAAAAGACATCACCGCCCCACACCGCCACATTGAACAATGATAAGTTGCTATAGATGGTCACAGAGGATGGGAAATATGGACATTAATTAGGATTAATAATGGGTAGACTAGACTAAATTATTAATAACAAGGCCATCGAATACAAAAATTAATAATTACCAATATGAAATTTTACAGTTTTAATGTAAAGTAACTTAATGTAGCAGATGAAATTTCCAAAAAGGAGGTTTTTATTCTGTTACCCTTATACTAAACGAAATGTATTTAGAGTAAAACACATTTATTTTGTTGAATTGATTGTCGTCGGGCAATTAGCACGATGAGAAGAGCATAGGGTTATTAATGACGATTTATCCAATGTACAGAAAATTGGGCTGAGCCAACACAACGGGAACAATCTACCCTACATATTTACACTGACTTAGGCCAGAATAATTCGAATAACCTTTACTCAAGGATTTATTTACCATTAAGTCGGCGGCATGTTATGTCTACCGCATACATCCAGTGATGCAAAATATATTGAAAGATTGCAGTTTCCAACACCACAAAACATTAAAAAATTATAATCCAATCTAAAACTATAGATCAAATTGGCATATTGATAATTATTATTCTCTGCATTTGTGCATGCGTTCGAACCTGACCAGCACGGCACTCTCGATTAAGTTAAAGTAATATAGCAGGTTGTTATCATTCTAAAAAAAAAAAGTTTCTTGAGACAATTTTAAGTGAATAGATTGATATTATTTACGACGATTCAGAAATTGAAAATGTCCGCCCCAACCGGGAATCGAACCACGGATCTCCCATCCGAACCCAGATCCGTGGTTTGGTTTATCGGTTGGGGCGGACTTTTTTAATTTCTGAATTGTAGTAAATAATAACAATTACACCTACGGGAGTGTTTCCCGACCAAACAAATCGAGCAATAGATTGATGTTGGGCAGTTGACACGAAGAGAAATGTATAGGGGTGTGCATGACGCTTTATTAAATTTACAGAAAATTGGGATTCTATTGAACATTTATGAAAGTGAGCTATAGGGAACATAAAGTGTATTTAGTAAAACATGATGAATAAATCAGTATCAACAATAATGGTACCAAAATTCAAAATCTCCGTTACCAGGGTAAGAAATGCCTTTATTACATAACATTTACTGAAAGTTGAGAAACAAAGAAATAACATACGAATAATAAAAAAATATAAACCACACTCAAAATATATTACTCAATCAAAATTTTTTTAGCGAAATCGTTTCTATTTTGCTAGAGTTTCCTTACAGGCAAAAATCTTTGTTACAGTTGGGATAACGCAGATCTTTACCACAGTCGTTCTTGATGTGATAGATAAGGTCTTGAATCGTCGCACACCATCTGTTGCATTATGGAAAACGAAAATACATTCCTAACACGAACTTCATGTGGATGCCGAATTGCCATTTCTGATCAGGGACTTTTCCATACTCAAACTCACTTGCATTTTGAAATGACAGATTATTTCACTCAAAGCCAAATATCTTGTTGCAGTTGGAATAAGTATAGTATTTACCGCAATCGACTTTAGCAATACCGTAAACTTCAAGTATTTTAATAATTACAAAACTTTACTGCATTTTGGGTAGCATAGATAATTAACGTTTTCATTCTTCTTAATAGGCCACTTCACCCTGACTCCCAGCAATATTGATGTTCTTATTAAAGACCTCGTATCCTTCCTCATTCACTGCTGATCAGGAAGCCAGGGCTGAGGAGAGTCTGAAACAAGAATATCGAAGTGTGTTACTTATTGGTAGTGTTGAAGCAGAATGGAGGAAGACAAAACAATACATTTTATTCCGGTTATATTTTTCAGTGTATGATAAACTATAGAACACCAGGCTGATATGAATGTGTCAAGATGCGACCTTGCTCGAAACTTGTCAGTGCAAATTTCGTTGTTGTTGTATTGTAAGTCGATTGCATATGTGCTGCTTTCGACATATCGATGTATCGATCGTGTGTACCAACCCTGGCTAGTCAATAGGCCGTGACCAGTTGTCAGTGAGGTCTCACTGGGAACAGTACACTCCACGAAGCAGTCTCATGGTTTAGTAATATACGAATCTCAATGTACCAGTGTTATATATTACGTACTTTTAATACTAATAATAATAATAATAATTTTAATACTTTTAATCCGTATTAGTCACATAAATAAATTATAATTATTTTCTTACAATCTGCAATAAACAGTTTTAAAAATCGTGCGAGCGTATTCGTTAATTAATAAGTTATCAATCACACGAACGATTAATGTGAAAATCAGCACTTGCTACAACTTTGGAATATGTATAAATCAATTTAATCAGGGACCTTCCTTGTCGATGTTTTAGGGTTTATTGGAAAGGAATTAAGAATAACATAAAACTAACAAACGGTACAGCATAAATAGTGCTTTAATCCATAAGATAATGTAGGATAAAACACATGTTATAAGATCAAGTAATGTTCCATTTTATTATCTTTCAGAATGGAAACACAAATATTTCAGAAATTTAACAGTAATAAATGTTTTTTACAAAAATGCAGTACCCAAGCATGTAATATGCAGGGTCATCTAGGCATTTCTTTATTTAGAACATAATACTATGCCACCGCACCGATGTAAGAAATAGGGGTATACACAAGATTAATCATTATAACTTATGAGTAAAGTCAAAACTTGATATTTTTAATAATAACACTCGCAGAATATAAACAAAAAAATAAAAAAATAGAAAAATTAACATTTACACGACGAGTTCAATGCGTCGTTTTTTTTACATAGACAAAAAAGTCATACAGCTACAAAAGGCTACATATATATATATAAACCGGTTAATACCAAACAGTCAATTAGTCCGTCATGTTTCACAACGCAGATCGTATCATACAATACACGACCTTAATAGCAATCATGTTATACAGGAGTTTTGTTGTTAATGAGCGTAGCCGCAACATACACATCTACGGTCGAGATTAAAATATTTTACATATATCCCCTTCTACGTATAACCCTTCCCAATTTTTGGAATCTACATATATTGAACACTTCGCTTTGTGACTACATTCCCGAAGAGCTAAGCAAAATTAAATTTTGTGTGACAATATATATTTTTTTAAAGTAATAACTCACACAAATTCTGATTTGTCAAGAATTGCAAAGTGTGGCGTGTGGTTCGTTGTGTTTCCGGTGTATGCTGGTGACATGTACGGAGAATTACTCCTGACAATCGCCACGTGCAACGAAAAAGCAACAGAACAGAGTAACATCGAAGATACCTTGGAGAGGAGGACTCACGACTTCAAAGACCATCAGCTGCATTTCAAAATTTTAGAAGGCTTTCATACCTTTTACCATAACTGATGTTATCTAAAATATTAAATTCGTCCAATATTAAGTTTAGACCAGATCCTGGTTGGATATTTTACAAAGTACCACCTAAACCAATGTTCATTGTTTGAAAATGAAAATTCATCAAGCAAGTTTTAGTATGGAACAATAAATTTGCTTATAAGATGATAAACACAAAAAAAATCATAAAGCTATGGAAGACTAAAATAATAACAGAACAAGACCAAGCAGTCAACGAGTCTGTCATGTTTCACAACGCAGATCGTACCATACAATACACGATCGAAATAACACGGGTGTTATACAGGAGTCTCGTTGTTAATATGAATTGCCAACAACAAACACAACTGATGTCAAGATATTAATACTTGACTTCAAAAATTCTACCATATCCTTTCTACCTTAACACCCTTCTTAATTTTGTGAATAATTAATGAATAAAATCAGGTCGCCTGTGACTGCATAGTCCGCAAAGATTTGGAAAAAATTTGGATGAGCTATTTCATTAAAAAACAAAACATATGTATTGTTTTTAACAATATAATATACGATGCATAAATAAACATTCAATAATATATTGCTTTTACAATATTATATACAATATAAAAATATATATAGACAATAATATATAATAATATAATATATGTATATTGTTTTTATGTACTAGCTCATTTAAATTCTATTTCGTGAAACGGTGCAAGGTGTGGAGTTTGTTATGATGTTGAAGTGTATGCTGGTGACTTGTACGGAGAATTCCTACTAACAATCGCCCGCAAACCGAGTAGCCATAGAACAGAGTGACCTCGACGACGCCTTGGAGAGGAGGACTCACGACTTCGAAGACGAGTAGATGCAAATCAGATAAGAAGGTAAAGATAATAAAGTTAAATCCAGATTCACACACATAACAAATGCCTCCAGTTATAGAGGCTACAGAGGCGAAATATCCAGGAGGCAGTCACAGTTCCATACGTTTGCATTTCGGGCTTAGAGGAAGTATTTATTTGTTATCTGGTTTTCTCTGTCTAATTTATCATAGTTTAGGCAAGTTTAGAAGGCATACTTTACCATTAGTCAATATCGTAGAATTGTGTGATGAAACCTTCTAAAATCCCAACAACAGCCATGTTTAATGTGATGTCCATACGGACGAATTCAAAGAAAATATTTTTCTACTCTGTCGCGAAGTGGTTTCTAGAGTTGACGAGGCAGAAGAGCAAAAAGAGAATATCAACTGAGATCAAGTTCTCGTAGACTCTCACGGGAGCAAACAGATACAGTGAACCGCTTTCAGGGCAAGGCTAGCTTCCGACAACATTATATGTTTATCTAAACAGGAATGTTTGAAAAGTTAAAAGTGAGAGAGAGAGTGAAGTTTTAAATTTTTGATTACATAAAGAGAGATTTAAATATTTATTTAGTCAATAAGGCAATATAAAAAAGAGAATAGAATAATTCAAGATGAGATTATTTTGTTAGACCAGCTTGGTCAGATCTTAGTCAGGGCCCTTGATCACAATAATTTAAAAAATAAGCAATATTTATATTAAATTTAACATATTCAAAGTATATTAGCATACTGTAGATGTATTTATACCAAGAAGGTCAAGGAAGGAAAAAGAATAAATGCACATTTAGTTTAACTGATTGTCGCCAGGCAATTGGCATAATGAGAAGTGCATAGCGGTGTGAATGTCATTTCACCGAATATACAGAAAAAGTGTATAAGCCTAGAACACGGGAACTGTGCGAAAATCAAAATAATAAATCTAGTCCAGAATAATGTAAATGACACACACAGAGGTATATTTACATGTAGTTAGATACTTAATGCCCACAACATCTGTAGCACATCCAATGTTGCAAATAGAAACATGAATCATTCAAAAAAAAAAAAAAAAGTTTGAAAAGTAAAAATCAAATTGACATAGTGATAATTATAATTCTCTGTGTTAGTGCATGCGTTCATAATGGCGCCGTAACTAGCTTTGTTTTTGGCACGATAGGAAACACTTTGTACACGGGAACTGCGGTTCTTTCCGCACTCGTGTTTGGTGTGGCGATGTAAGGATGTAATTTGTCTAAAGGTTTTTCCACAAGCTTTACACTGAGTGTTGTTGTTTGCACGCATTCGTACTTAATGTGACGATCTAGAACTTGTTTCATGGAGAATGTCTTGCTACACTTCACGCACTTGTACGGCTCCTTGCGTCCACAGTCGTGTGTGACGTGGCTGGTTAATGTTGTTTCATCAAAAATGTCTTGCTACACTTCAGACACTTGTGGGGCTCCTGCGTCCACAGTCCGTGCTTCTGGTGGTACGGGGAGATTCTCTTTCTTCTTGTATGAACGAGGACAGTCTTGACACTGATGTCTTTCAAAGCCTGGTTTGCTGTCAGGAACAGGGCGCCATTCCTCCCTCGGCATCTGTAAAAAATTAATTTAAATTGAGAGTAAATGAAAGAAGCAGCTTTGAGTTCATTTTGTGCATTATAAGAATTATGAAATAAACACTATACCCAAACATAAAATCTCCACAATAACCAGTCCCAAGAATGATCTCCACACCACACTACAACCAAAAAATATATTATCTACTTTGACAATATAATTCTATTTTCATACTAACTAATCTTAAGTAAAGCAGAAACACAATAAAATAGAATTCAACATGCAAAATCAAGGAAAATAGCCCTCGTGGAGTATTAGTATTTACACAACTAAAACAAGAAAGGAGTTTTCAGCACCATTCGTGATTTCCAATAAAATTAAGGCATGCTGCTATCGCGGTGTCGAGTTTTTTGCAAAATTTTTAAATTTTATATTTACAACCATTCACCATTCACATTCTTTCACCCTCGCACCCCGTCCTTTTAATACCCTTTCATAAAGTTCTCGACGGCAGACGTGAGGAACACATTTTACCAATAAGCATACGGAGCTGCGGGATCGAAAAGACATCGCCGCCCCACACCGCCCCCAAAGAAAAATTATAAGTTGCTTTAGATTTGGGCCACAGAGGATGAGAAATATGTACTTTAATTATGATTTAATATACGTTAACGAAATAATTATTTAAGAACAAGGCCATGGAATACAAAAATTAATTATATACAGAAACTAGTAAACAGGTATTGGGTTATTTTAATAATGTTTATTGGACATAACACTGTACTTCATCAATATTTTATTAAATTATAGTGATATTTCGATTTTATTCAAAAATCTTTTCAAACTGAAGGTTGACAAAAGAAAAATTAACAACAATCCATATTCACAAAATGACCATGAAACATTTCTGCCAACACAATTGATGGAAATAAAAAAATAACAAGACAAAATCAAATATACATTGCACTAATCACAAAAATTGGTGAAGATGAGTTGATTACAAGTATTACCAATATAAAAATATACATTACGTTGAATTGGATCTAGGCCTGGATGACTAAGGACAGAAATTGTTCCATATAGGTGGGGCAATGTGCACTGGGAGTACTCATGATGTTAGATGAGTACTCCCAGTGCACATTGTCCACCTATATGGAACAATTTCTGTCTTAGTACATCCAGGCCTAGATCCAAATTTAACGTAATGTATATTTTTATATTGGTAATAACTTGTAATCAACTCATCTTCACCAATTTTTGTGATCTAGTGCAAAGTATTTTTGATTTTGTCATTTTTTAAATTTTATTTCCATCAATTGTGTTGGCGGAAATGTTTCAGGTCATTTTGTGAAAATGGATTGTTGTTAATTTTTTCTTTTGTCACCCTTCAGTTTAAAAAAGATTTTGAATAAAAATCGAAATATCACTAATAATTTAATAAATATTGGGTAAAAAACAGTGTTATGTCCAAAAAACCTTATTAAAACAAAAATTTATAATTAGACAGTGAGCGCAGTGAAACGAAGTCTATAACGCTACTCGATCGGACCTTCTCGTGTCTGTGTCCAATGTATGTCCGGGCTCATACGGCCGAACGCCAAATAGATTGAGCTGAAATTTTAAACAGACATCCGTGACCAGGTAACTGACAACTGCTAACAAAATGAGCTCAACTAACTAAAAAGGGTAAAAACGTAAAGTGGCTTATGTAGCAGATGGACTTCCAAAAAATAGGTTTTTATTTCTGTTATCCTTAATGTATTTAGAGTGAGACACTTTTATTAAATTTATTGTCGTCGGGCAAATTACCACGATGAGAAGAGCATACGGTTATTAATGACGATATACCTAATGTACAGAACATTGGGCTGAGCCAACACAACGAGAATTATCTACATTATAACACTATTTTTAGGACAGTATAATTAAAATAAGTTAATAACATTAACTCAACGATTTATTTACTTGTAAGTCGGCGGCTTGTTATGTCTAAAGCGTCTGCAGTACATCCAGTGCAGCAATACAATAATGGAAGATTGCCGTTTTTAACACCACAAAACATTAGAAAATAATAAATACAATCTAAAACTATAGATCAATAATTGGCATAGTGATAATTATAATTCTCCGTATTTTTTGCAAAGCATTCACACCTGACCAGCACGGCAACCTCGATTTGAGTTCAAGTAATTGAGCAGTTGTTATCATTCTAAAAAAAAAAGTGTTTTGAGTAAATTTTAATTGAATAATTGATGTTGGGCAGTTGACACAATGAGAAAGGTATACGGGTGTGCTGACGCATTACCAAATTTAAGGAAATTTGGGGTTCAATTCAACATTTATGAATGTGTTTCTAACGGGAACATATTATAGGTGTGTTAATAACATGATTGAATAATCATTATCAACAATAATGGAAACAAAAAAGTAAAATCTCCGTAACCACGGCAGGAAGGCCTTTATTCCATAACATAATCAAAAATTTGTGAAACAAAGAAAATAACTTATGAATAATAAAAAAATAGAAACCCACAAAATATGATTCAATCAAAATTTATTTAGAGACTCATTTCTATCTTGCATCTTGCTAGAGTTTCCTTATAGGCAAACTCTTTGTTACAATTGGGATAACGCAGATCTATACCACACTCGTTCTTGATGTGATAGATAAGGTCTTGAATCGCCTCACTTCGTCTGTTGCATTTTGGACAACGCAAATACTTTCCTAAAACAAACGTCATGTAGATGGTAAGGTGTATTTTCTTCGTTAAGACTTTGCACAATCTGCTCACTAAAAGATTTTACAACTCTCAAGTTAAAATTACTTCGAATATTCCACTCAAAGCCAAATTTTTGTTGCAGTTGGAACAAGTATAGTATTTGCCGCAATCGTGTTTAACAATATATACTTTAAATATTTTTAAGCATTTAAAAATCTTTACTGCATTTTTGGTCAGCATAGATCATTCACGATGGATTCTCTTTACGGGCCACTTCACACTGGTCACTAACAATATAGTAGAGGAGCAACCTGAAATGATTTTCGATCTCGTAGGCTATTTGTGAAAGAGTATAGCGGTAAACGGCATTATTTCAGTTAGGCCATACGAGTATTTTCCCCCTTCCTGGCACTTCGAGCAATGCTGCAGAGGGCTTCGGCGGCGTCGCAACGCCAACAGCCTTTATTGGCTTCTAAGTCAATAACTATTTACCTGACAGAAAATATGTAGGAAGTAGATTGTAGAGAATTAACGGGTGAACACTTGTGTGCAGTTTCGTTGCTATAGAGCACAAATTAGGTGGCGCCAGGAGCGTCGCGACGCCTCTTTCACTATTTTGCCTATAACTCCTGAACGCCTCATTTAACAGAAAACTTATGAGAAGCTTTTTTGTAGGAAATATTAATTGGAGTGTAACTACATAAAATGTATGTTGTTTTTGTCAGTAATTAACAAAATTATGTGTAATTTATGAAAAATATGTATATATGACCAATCACATTCACAGTAAGTATGCCTCTTTTTTCAAATTTCGCCGTTAAAACTATAACACACTATGAAGATGGTAAATATGGGCAAATATTATTTTTTATTAAATATTATGCTATTTTTTAATGAGTAAGGCACCTATAATTACTAAAAATAAAGTATAATTCTAATTATGAGTTGAATTAAGAAAATTAATTGTTTTCTCTGAGTCTTCCTTGATGATTCATACGTCTTGCAATAACAACCTGAAAAAACACAGATACTTTACAAAATACGTTTAAATGTGTACTACCGTTACTGAAAGTATTGTTAAAAATCCACCACTTACTATTCAAAAGTCATCCTCTCGTCTTCTGTGTCTGTATTCAGAGTTGTAGTGTTTTGACACTCTCCATCCTCGTCATCTTCATTTGTGCAACCACAAAGTTCAGTACACGCTAGTTTGTGTGTCCTGAAACTGCATCTTGTGGCACACTTTGATTTCGAGCAATTACATTTTATTAATTGCACCACTGCAGTTGGCGCAGGTGAAAGGAGAGTTGTAACAGCTTAAAACTCGGCTTCTTTCAGCACCCATCCATAATATTGTGGCTGCAAATCATCAGGGTCTGTCAATACTGAATTTACTGTGCAGCGGACTTAAAAAAAGATCAGCAAGTTGAACGCAAGTGGTTGTGTTGGGATGTTTAGTTAGAGATTGAACTTCTGTCATTCCGTTTATTATCGCGACTGTCAACATTGCTTCACAGCTGTCGGCGTTTACGTTTATGTAATTTTGCCCACTTTTATTTATAATTAATTCCCCCCAAATAGCCATCAAGTGACTTTTCATAGAGCAGTGGTGTAAGGTACCATCAATAGGAAATAATGATCGGGGAACAACAGAGAATTCGTACACACCAATGACTTCTTTCAAATCTAATTCAGGTCTTGACCTAGCTACAAGCATTCTCGTCATCACGTTAGATGTTTCTTTAAGTTCGATGATTTCATTTTTAGTCTTGATTTGAATCTTTTTGGTTGTCGTTTCCACGTCTTCAGATTAATGTTTTTATCGGAGACCAAACATTAACTGTGTTGCTTTGAATGCGCTCTGTTACAAATTCGTTCATTTTCTCGATTCCCACGTCATTTTGTCGCAACACATCATAAACAACTATTTCAGTCATTACCAAAGTTGCCAAATTAATAACTCATTTAAATTGACAGTAAATGGATTGGTAAACTCTCTGAAAATGCCCAACCATTTTCTCTGTTTAAGTAGTTTGTCTATCCATTGACGCACGAGTGTGCCTATGATGTCTTTATGACACCAACGATTCCGAGTTATCTAAATGGTACGATTCTCCAGAGAGTAATTGCCATTTCAGGAGCTATGAGAAAGAATCTTGAGCGAGCCACCCGGGTTAAGTGTTAATCCAAGAAGACCATCCTCTACCTTCAGAGTCCGGATTATTTGCTCGAGGACATGATCTCCGATAGCACAGAATGGTCCGATTTCATTTTTTAACAACCCAGTTTCCTTCGATGAACTCTTGCCAGGTATCTGGCGCATTAAACTCTATCTCTCTCATCTCGGCGAGATAAAGTGGGATCACACGAGCATAATTCCTTTTATCGTGAGCAAAGACATACTTGACTAGCATTTCTAATGAAGACAAGTGAAAAAGCCAGTCACCTGTACGAACAGCTCGTATAAACAACAATAGCTCAACTACCATTTTCATGTATTGAATATAACAGCTTTAAACAAAGGTCGAGAACAACCTTCTGTTTCAAACTTATTTAACATATATCTGAACTTTATTGAAAACGAACTCACTCAAAACATCACTGTTTGCTTTCTTTATTGCACCAACATCCCCTCCTTTGCGTGCTTTCTGTATCACCTGTACCATACACAGAAACTTGCCTTCACTTCTAAGTGGTGTTCAAGTGAGCTTCAACTTCCCTGTTGACATGTTTACCAGTCCAGTATTTGACGAACAGTTGCAGTTCCATATAAACCCTCTTCAATCCACGCGTTATCAGTACACTATTTTCCATATGGCATATACGATCCAATTGACCTCGTCCTCAGCATATCCATCACAGTATGTAGTTCTCCTGTACGAAGAATAATGTTATTCAGATCCTTCCTGTGCATTTGAGGTTGTTTTGCAGGGAACGTACAAGCCAACATCAAGTGAAATCACCGTTTTAACGGACCCAACTCTTTGCGTATAGATTCCTTGAGCTTGTTTCAGCGTTGTTGACCACTCGTGTGTTGTTGTTTTTGTTGTTGTTGTTGTTGTTTGTATTTTCTAGCAGTGGTATTAAACCCCTCTGCTGGTGTGATTTCTTGATGATTTACTCTTTACGCATCTCGTTAGAGAAGTTTTGAATTTTGGAAGTGTTTTGGACAACAAAAAACCATGCCTTATGCGGGGCTCGAACCCACATCCCCCTGAAGTCACGCGCTTTGGACCTACGCCCCAATCGTATGAGCCACCGCGGACGGTCACTCGTGTGCTAGTGCAGTGATTAGAGGGGCAGCACCGAATCGGGTGAGAGGTGTTATATTAGTCATCATTTAATTATAAGAAGACCATAGTGGAATCGTATTAATGCTTGGTAATGTGGATGAACATGTTTTTACATTTTCATGGGTCACAACGTTTGCAATGTTCACGTCTTGTGAGAACACATCCGCTTCTACGTTAAAACGGGAGAAAACACGTTAAAAAACATTTAGAATTATACCTTATTTTAGTAATTATAGGTACGGTACATTTACTTATTAATAATATACCTATTTCCTACATATCATTATAATATAATATAATTATTTTTGCCATATTTACCATCTTCATAGTCAGTCATAATTTAGACGTTGAAATTTGAAAAAAGAGGCAACTCACTGTAAATGTGATTGCCCATATATACCTATTTTCATTAATTACACATAATTTTTTGTTAATTACTGACACAAACAACATAAATTTTACGTAGTTACACTCCAATTTATATTTCCTAAAAAAAGTTTCTCATAATTTTTCTATAAATGAGGCTTTTCAGGAGTTAAAGGCAAAATAGTGTAAGAGCGTCGCGACGCTCCTGCGCCACCTCATTTGTGCTCTAGAGCAACGAAACTGCACACAAGTGATCACCCGTTGATTCTCTACAATCTACTTCCTAAAAATTTTTTCTGTCAGGTAAATAGTTTTTGGGACTTTAAAACCCCAATAAAGACTGTTGGCGTCGCGACGCCGCCGACCCCTCTGCAGCATTGCTCGAAGTGCCAGGAAGGGGAATAATACTCGTATGGCCTAACTGAAAATAATGCCGTTTACCGCTATACTCTTTCACAAATAGCCTACGAGATGCAGGTTGCTCCCCTACTAATATTGATGTTCTAGTTAAAGGCCTCGTATCCTTCCTCATTCACTGTGATCAGGAAGCCAGAGCTGAGGAGAGTCTGAAACAAGAATATCGATGTGCTTACTTATTGGCAGTGTTGAAGCAGATGGGGAAGACAAAACCATGCATTTGTTCCGAGCTCTGCTGGTTTTAGAAGGGTTTTATATGTATGATAAAGAACACCGCCTTATACGCATGCGCCGTAACACGCCCTGTTCGAAACTTGTCATTGAAAATTTTTCGTTGTTAACCAAGATTTTCTTGCAACTGAATTATTATTCAATGTGAGAAACTAGTTTTTGTTTACGTTAACTCCCTTGGTACATTTAAAACAGCTCATATCACTACCACAATCTATGTGACGTCGCACATCCACGTATGCTATAGTTGTACAAATACAACTGTGGCCCGTGCCATTACATGCGCGCGTCTCCTGGCCGAGTTTATTCTGTTGTATGTGTGTTCTGTGGACACGGCTCAGTTCTCGTCGGCAGACACAGTGGCGTAACTACCACCCGGGCTGCCCGGTCCTATGCCCGGGGGCCCCGGCTCGAGGGGGCCCCACAGGGGCCCCCGAGTTCCCTTTGAGATATTACCTATATTTATGTTATTTACCTACTAGGGAAAAGCCAAAGTCGTTTTTAAAACGAGTGAGTGAACCCATGTGTATAATATCCGGTACCATTCCGCATACTGGGCAAGATCGAGCCTTAGGTATAGGGGAGAAAAGCCGATGTTCCCGGGTACTCAACACATGGCCACTCACTCGTTTTTAACAACTACTTTGGCGTTTCCCTAGTTATTTAAATTGAACATTTAAAAATGCGAATCATGTTCAAAACGGTATTAGCGTGAAACATTACCAAATTTCCAAGATTAAAACAAAATCCCCTAAGTTTTATTTCCCATTTAACACCCTCAAAAATAATATGTGGGTGTTAAAAATAAAAAAGTTCAAAACTAATGGGTTTCGAACCCCAACCTTCGGTGCGGTAGTCTGAATGCTTACCAATAGGCCATGCAAGCCACGTAGTTATCGTCCCACTAGCTGCTACTAAAACAAATGCTATAGAATTTTTAAAAATCACATTTTATTTATTGTAGGATTAAATCGCAATGAATCTAGCTGATTTTGTTAGCAGTTCTCAGTAAACTCGTACTGAATGTTTGTTTAAAATTTCAGCCCAATCTGTTCAGCGGTTCGGCTGATTTTCGACGTACAGACAGACAGACAGACAGACAGACAGAATCACAGAATGAGAGCCGTTCGAGTTGAATGGAGACACTCGGTCGCTCCGCTCCCTCGTTTAACTAGGGAAACGCCAAAGTCGTTGTTAAACGAGTGAGTGAGTGAGCCAAGTGTTGAGTACCCGGGAACATTCCCTTTCCTTCTCTATACCTAAGGCTGGATCTAGGCCCATGTATGAGGAATGATACCGGGTACTCAACACATGGCTCACTCACTCGTTTAACAACGACTTTGGCGTTTCCCTGGTTATTTAAATTGAACATTTAAAATGCGAATCATGTTCAAAACGTATCAGCGTGAAACATTAACAAATTTCCAAGATAAAACTAAATCACCGAATTTTTATTTCCCATTTAACACCCCTCAAAAATGATATGTATGTGTAAAAATATAAAAAAGTTCGAGCGAACGGGTATCGAACCCCAACCCTCCGTGCGGTAGGCTAAATGCTTACCAATAGGCCATGCAAGCCACGAAGTTTTCGTCTCGCTAGCTGCTACTAAACAAATGCATATCGATATTTAAAAAATCACTTTTTTATTTTATTTTGGGATTAAATCGCAATGGATCTAGCTGATTTTGTTGGGCAGTTCTCAGTAAACTCGTACCGGATGTCTGTTTAAAATTTTAGCCCAATCTGTTCAGCGGTCCGGCTGATTTTCGACGTACAGACGGGACAGAATCACAGAATGAGAGCCGTTCAAGTTGAATGGAGAACACTGGGTCGCTCCGCTCCCTCGTTTATAAATTCGTAAAAAAATTAGCGAATACACATTTCTGAGTTGGAATAGGTTTCACTTTTCAATATCTTACTCCTTTTTCGATTTTTTAACCGCGTTTTTAGGGCATCTTAAGTTGTAAATTCTAAACATTTCTCCCCTTTTTGGCTATAACAGCACCAACAGCTTTCCCTCTGTGTATTAGCAAATAGGTGTAAGGCCTGGGTTTGTGGGGTTTGTTATCCTAAATTTTGTGATAATAAGCAAACTTTCGTCTGAACGAGAGGAAAAACCCTGCTACTTAAAGAAACAAATGGAATCCTTTACATTTGTCTTCCAACTCGTGTTGCAGTGCAGTCAAAGTTTCTTACATCCACCGATGCTGTTTTGATTAATTTGCAACGAATCAACTCGGACCTCTCCAAGCCATACACTTTTCAACAATGCAAATGATAAACTAAAAAAAATCGGGGAAAATACGAAGATGCAAAAAAAGCAGCCGAAAAAAATGAATGAAAATTTTGCAATTTCTGTCAATTTTCCCGATGTGGTACTGCACTGATATTGTTTTTTAAAATCCCCGTTACAGTTTCCAGCGCTAAAAGATCTTTTTTCAGGTAAAAAAAAAAAAAACAAAAAACAATACCTTAGAAATACGATGGGGCAAGAACGTTTGCGTGGATTGAGTGTGTTGTCCGTGGAGCACGAGGATGCGCAACTTCTTACGTAAACAACTCTAGGACGTCGTCAACGTGTTTGCGGAAACAAAAGCTAGACGAAAAAAAATTTAAGAGGTTTTTCAAACACTTTTTTTAAAAGTAGGGGATAACTATGGGGAATTTTTTGAGTGGGGGGCCACTTTAGTCTTTTGCCCGGGGGCCTCCGATTTGAAGTTATGCCACTGCAGACGCAAGGAACCACATTTAACCAATAAGCTTTAGGCTGCGGATCGAAAAGACATCACCTTGCTCGGCCAAATTAAAACATTATCGATTGCTGTAGAATATTTACGGGAATAGAGAAATAACGAGTATAATTTTTTTTAAATTGGGTTCTAAGAATGACCATTTAATTTCACCGCATTTAATATGATTTTCAGACACTAGGAAAACGCTTATGTCCCGAAGCGTTGATGGATGAGCGTTTTTTGTAAGTTCTTAGTTTGCGTGGGACCACTTTCCCTTTGCAAGTGGTTTTTTTAATGCATTGTAGGTGATTGGTGTCATGACTTTATTCTATGGATTCTGGTTTTACTTTTTCCACTTTTTCTTTCAAATGGTGCTACATCACCATAGCCTTAATGTTTCCCTATAAAATATGAACGTTGTAGCCCCACTTGTTTTGGTCATAATTGGCCCAAACATCACGTAAATGTCGGAAAATATTGTCAAGTTGAGAGGTTGATTAGCCCTTGGTATAGATGTTATTTACCAAAGTAACTATTGTTCTGGGGGAACGTAGCTGTTGTTTGTTACACAGACTACTCTTCCCAACAGTGACCGAAATCGATAGGTATTTAATGAGGTAGTTTTCTAGGACATGTATAGAGAGGTTTATCACAAATAAGAACAAACTCAACAAAAAGAAGGAGCACTTGTATTCATTATTCAACCACAATCATCCTAATTAGCCTGTTAAGTTAAGCTTATGCATTTCACCTGATTGAACGTGGTTCGAACCCCCATGTAGTGAGTGACTTGACCTATAGTAATGAACCATGTCTTACTTTAAGTCCTCCCTCTCTGGTTTGGTCCTGGATCAGCCGTGACTCAGTCTCGGGCGTGGGAGTGCAGATGTTCTAACCTTTTTTCTGACTTCTTGCCTCTTGATCCGTGTCGGCTAATCCATTCGATACTCGATGTTTTTCCAATGCACTGCTTACTAATTACTCTTCTTGTCAACAATTCTTTGTCAGAACACCATTGTACTTGCTCTCGAGGACAACTTGTTCGTTCGCTGGTCAGATTGTAACTCCCCCACTCAACCGGGCTTACGCCTCCTCAGTCACCGAGCTGATTCAAAGTCCAAATTAATAGCAGTAATTGCAGTGTCGAAACGCAAAGTCAGCCTATGTCGCCACTTGTTCCCGAGAAGGAGCGCGTGCGAGTCTATTAACTCTGTCACAATGCTTAGACCAGCAATTCAAATACACCTGGTATTGCCACAAATAACAATAAAGTGACAAAATAATCCATCTGTCAGCAACACCACGTACGCCATACACGCGCGCAATGGTCATTGCAGCAACAAGCATGACCTCCTTATACTTGTGACATCGTAATGCAATCACTGTCTTTTCACAAGCAATAATCAATGAAATTATACCAGTAACAAGGGTAGAAAAATACCCCAAACATGACATGTCACCCTCCATAGAAGATTCGACCCGAATCTTGTCAAGATGTCTTCATGTGCATCACTTATACAGGAAGATCGACTGCCATCTGGATTAAGAGTTTCCTCCGTATATCAGTACCGTTCCTATATAATAACCTGTTTCTTCAGATGCTCCTTATTCTCTCTTGATGTTTCTTTACTTCCTTGAAAACATGATGTCCTCCTCAAACTTGCAATCTTCCTCCTCATCAAGAAGACGCGGATACACCATCCACCCTCTTTCATAATAGACCAAAACCAAACCCGGAAACCTAACTGAATACTACTTGTATACAACTACTAAATAAAACTAAAAAACAAGCAAATTGAAAAAAAACGAATCTCACGCTCAACGAGACCCAAAAAGCAAAACCTCACCTTCCAGGTAGTACAAGCCAGGAAAATAGAGATGGGCCAAATCTATGCTAATAATCGATTCAGTGGGAATCGATTCTTTCCAGTTACTTTCGAATCGATTAATCGATGCATCGGGCAATAAAACATCGATTATTGAATCGATTCGTTATTTTCTTAGACACGCTAAAATGTAAGGTTATGTGGCTACTAACTCGTATTTTAATTATGTTTTGTCTTGTCTTTGGTCTGCCAGATCACGGTTCAATCGGGTTCATGTAGCTACCTACCCTAGCCTAGGCCACTAATTAGTCCCCATATGCCTCATTGCCTCTACTCTAAAATCTAAATGTAGGCCTAGGCCTACATTAAAAAATTAACTTTACTGTAGTGCCTAAGCCTAAGAATTAAATCATTTAGGTCTATAATAATTTGATTCTAATATTTTTTATTTACATTGGCCTAGGCCTATGCTAAATGATTGTTATCTTTACAAACAGAAATTGTATCAAACACGTAAACACGTAGATAAAGCAAGTAAATAAATGTAATAAGTAGGCCTACCGGTACGTAGGGCCTACAGAAGTCTGTAAATATGTAAAAAATACCCATGTTAGTTATAAATGCATTCGAATTTCTAGGTTTAAAACAAGGTTAAAAATCGTCAAAAATCGCCTCTGAAAGAATCGATTCACTCGATGCATCGAGTTTAGAATAATCAATTAAAATCGAATCAAGGACGGAAATATAATCGATTTTTACGATAATCGATCTTACATCGCCATCTCTACCAGGAACCTAATATAAAAAGTTTGACTCGAATGACAGTAATTCATCCTAAACAACCTTAATTCCTGCGAATTAGGATTAAATAAATTGATCTGAAAATCCCTATATTTAATCTAACACAACAATCTTAATAAAAATTAAGTCATAAAACAAACATAAAAATATCATTGCTTGTGCATAAAATTAAAAAAAAACGACATAATATTTAAGAATTACTGTTTCAAAATTCCCTGAATAAATTCATTCGGAACCCCTGGTAAAGTTCCTTAAAAACCTCACTCCTTAAACATTGATGTGCTTCCTCCGACAATTTGACGTAGCTTATCCAGACAGCTCCTGGAAGCCCGCCGATGTATACTGCAGACAGGTACTGTAATAAAATCACCCTTTCCACAAAAAAAAAAAAAAAAACAACAACAACAACAATGACAATTACAAAATATTTAATTAATTAACAACATTTACCTGATCTTCCTTCAGTCAGGCTGGGTTTTATGCTGGGCGCCACTCGGTTATAGAGACACGAGAACTCTTATCTTTTGATTTTTAAATTTAAATGAAGATAAAACAAGGAATTATTATAATGGATGTGCCAACAGGAGCCAAGGTTCTAAAATATTATAACTACAAAATTTTATGATCAGCAAGTCTGAGTGACTTAATGAGGACAGTGTTTAGCCCCAGATGCAATTACAGAACATTATGGCAATTATTATGTCCCACTTTCAACACAAAAATCAAGATAATTTCCCCTTTTTAAACAAATTACACAAAAATTACACAAATGTCAAATGCCTTTTATAATAATGATATTGGTTATTGGTTACTACTTCTCAATACGTTTTCTGAAGAATTTCAGCAATTCTAGTCTTTTTGTTAAAAGTCAATGTTTTTGGTACCAGTGATAGGCTTAGATTTTCGTTTCCTATGCAAATAGGTAAATAAGTGCACTGTTACGTTACGTGATCCACGCTTTCCATTGGTAGGCCCTAGTTAGGCCTAGACGTAGAATCCTCTGTAGGCCCTAGTCCACACGTAGTCCTGGGTTGGCCTGAAGGTAGGCTCTGGGTAGGCTAGGGCCTAGTATTCAGGTGCCAACGGCTGCCCGACGTTCTGGCGAAGTAGGCCCTAGGTAGGCCTAGTGGAATCAGATGACACCAGTAGATTGTTGGCCTAGGCTAGGCCTCTCGTAGTCGGAAAACCCAATTCCAAATCCAAAGTAGGCTGCGAGTAGACCCAAAAACCCAGGTAGGTGCGTCCTTCCCGAAGACAAAGGAAAATCTCCAGCTCCTCCCTCACACAAACGTGCGCTAGCTGTCCCAAGATCGAAGTGAAGTCAGTGTTTTTCCAAAGTTTGCGATCTGTTCTAGAAAGATTCATCCTGGTCTCCTATTGGTTGAAAAATTGAAGTAAAATTTTACGGCGTAGTGATACGTATGTTTTGGTCTTTTGCACCCGCGGCGCGTGTCAGCTAGGGAAAACCCCCCGAGAATAATATTCTCACATCAAATAATTTTTTTTTTGTCCACAGAGTTGGCAATGCGTCCCAAAGCACCCCAAAACTTTTCCTTAAATGTTTGGTTGGGGGTGTCATTCATCGCTGGCGGTGCTTGGCGCGCATTTGAAAACAAATTCACGTAAAATTTGACAATTTTAATTATATTTTTTTTAAAAAGAAATTTCATGTTATTATTTGAAGGAAATTTTTTCAAAAAAATTTTAACAATTTAAAAGGGGGGAAAAAATTTATTTAAATATTTTTGAAATTGTCTTTACAGACCAAAGGTTACGTACTGCATACTAATGGCCCCAAAATTTCCCCCCTCCATGGACCCGACAATAACATGAGCCAGTTCCAAAAACATAAAAAAATCTGACAAAAATGTACATTCATCCCACGTGTCATCAAAAATAAACAAAGCCCGTGTAAAACGCTGACGAATGTTAACACTGGACTGACTTGAAAAATGCCACATAGCAACCTTGAACTTATATTTTTAAAAACTGCGCTTAGTGCTACAGTTACACATTTACCATTTACGTAATCGAAAAATAAAATTAAAAGGGCAAAAATTTGAAACTAAATTAAATTTTGTAAAAAAATAATAATATAAAACTCTATCCAAAATATTTTAAAATATTAATTAAAATTTTTTAAATTTAAAATTACCTTACAACGAAAACATTTTTCCCAAACATATTGAAATTTTAATTAAAAAAACTCATCCATTTATATTAAATTTAAAAACAGAAAACATTTTATTATAATCTAAATCCCAGCCACAACAATGAATTTACAATACAAAATCAGCAAAATTTCTTGAAAAAAATAACTAGATTACTTTTACTGCAGTTCTTTTTGATTTAACAAAAAAAAAATTATATAATAAAATATAAAATAATAAATTTTCAATGAATAAAACATAAATGAATTACATAAATCAAATAAATTAAGCCATTGCATAACTATGCATTTTAACCATAGGATGTGACACCCCCTTTGGGTTTTTTCCTCCACCCTTAAAGGAATACAAATGAGAACATTTCCACCCCATTTGAACCCAATAGCAAATTTGTAGAGAAAGCACCACTCCTTTTGAACTAAAGAGATAATGGACTCAGTGCCCCATTTTCCCATCTAAGTATACACCCTTTGGCGCTCCCCTAAACCCAAAGCTGCTAGGACAAGGATGTCCTACCCTCTCCACAATGGGAAAAAGAACCACATATGGTTCCTTCCATCCTCACAAGATGTAGGCACTTTGTCTTCTGCCCTCTCCCCCACAAAGCGACACCACTACTTCATCTCCTACGTACTCTGAACGACAGCAAAGTACTACACTCCCCACCAGCAGTGCACCCCAAAGGCATCCTCTATTCCTCATGACGGCTTAAACCACCCTCTTCACCTAGCGTGACACCCCAAGGGGCATCCACTACTTCCTCATAGAGGCTTCACCCCCCTTTTCACCTCAGTGAACCCCCAAGGCATCCCTACTTCCTCATGACCTTCACCACCCTCTTACCTAAATGACACCCCCCACGGGCTCCCCAATATCCTCGTGAGGGGGCTTCACAAAACCCCTTCCCCTAGAAGTGACACCCCCCCGGCATCTCCAATATCCTCTAGCGGCTTCACTACCCTTTTTCACTAGAAGTCCCCCCCCACGGCATCTCCAATACCCTCGTGAGCTCTTCACTCCCCTCTTCCCCTAGAATGCACCCCCACGGCATCCCCAAAATATCCTGTGGTAGTTCCACAAACCCTCATCTCACCATGGGACAAAATACCCCCCTATATCCCGTGAGTAGTAGATCCCAAGAACATCCACCCTCAATCCAGAACAAAAAAGCCACAAAAATTACCTTGTCTTGCTATTAGTTGTCACCGAAATGTCCAACCTTTAAACCAAGGAAGCAAAACCTTGAAAATCCTTGTCTTCATTAGTGGTCACCGAAATGTCACTACCCTTAACCCGGACAAAAAACCTTAAAATTACCTCTTTTTTTTTACAATTCATTTTTTCATTTTTTTTTGGCACCTCAGTGCCTACTTTCCCACGACAGGGCGCTTCAACGGTAAAAACAGCCAGAAAATGGTAGCGGGGGGGGACGCTAGGTTTAACGACCGAAGATGCCCTTGTTCCCGACAAAAACAACATTTGCTTTCTGTGAGCCCCTCAAAGATTTTCATTTTTGACACGTCTCTTTTAAAAATGACCCAACCCCTTACAATAAAAACAGTACCTGATTATCCCAAAACGCTGATCTGGCGTTTTAACCCCCCCCATTGGGTACAAATTTTTTGTTTATTTGTCCAACCACTCTGCTGATTCTTTCCGCCTGTTCCCGAAACAAAATTTTGCTGCCCACCCCCCCACTGGCTGTATTTTTTGCCCACTACTTCATTTCAAAGGGACTGACCCCCCTTTTTCATAGACCTACCATGTCCGCTAATCCTTTAATGGCTATACATCAACCCTTTTTCCCCCCTTCCGGGCATAACTACCTGAACGGAGAAACCAACATCGCACTCCTCGCCTCCTTCTCCTTTTGTAGCAGATCCATCCAGGCCCGCGCTGCTTCCAACAATTCCTCCGCAGTTCTAAAATTTTTTATTGATCAAGTGCCTTTCAAATCAGGCCTACCTCGAAGCCCCAAACGAGTCCTTACCTCATGCTGCTCCTCCTATCACCTCATACACAGCCCAATCTTAGTCGAAACATAGTCTACTACCCCTTCACCTTTCTGCTGGGCTCTCTGATTTAAAAAAACAAAGTAAAGCTTAAGCCTACGATCCTCGGCATCATCCCCCTCCCTTTTGATAACCCCCCGGCGTAAAAAGTGGGGCGGAATTCATCTTCTCCGATAAAGTAATCCCTTCTATCCTATCGCTGTCAATATACTCATAAAACAAACAAATTAGTTTAAGATCAAACCCCTTCGGAAAAACCCCTACCATGTCAAGTTGAAACCCCTCTAAACCCTCAGAAAAACCCCTCGAAACCCATTTTTTACCTTGTATCCAAAAGCACTATCATATACAACCCAAGGCCCACCACCATTTCAATTGAAACCCCTCTAACACACTCAGAAAACCCATCGAAACCCATTTTAAAAACCCTTTTATATAAAAGCATATCATTACAACCAAAGGGGCCACCACCATGTCAAGTTGAGGGGTTTGATTAGCCCTTGGGATAGATGTTATTGGGTGACGTGCGAGCGAGCGAGGAAACGAAATTCCATTCTACTACACAGAAAAAAAAACCGGAAAGTTTTTTTTTTTTTCTTTTTTTTTTTTTTTTTTTTTGTATTTTTGTCTTTTTGTCCGCACGATTTGGCTAAACGAACTCCCGATTGAGATGAAATTTTATGGAGCCTTCGAAATCTCTGAACTTTGAACTGCCCCGTTTTTTAGCGCAAACGAAATTATTTCTCATGAAAATCGCAATTTTAAAAGATTTTTTTCGATTTTTTTAAAAAATTTTTTTGACTTATAACCCTCATGCTTTATCCGATTTTAATGATTTTTGCAAGAACCTTTTTTTTATGAAATTTGATATTTTGTGAAATTGACCGCAATTGAAAAAATATTTATCAAAAAAAACGGAATTTTACGGGTTTTTTTTTTTTTTTTAAACAATTTTTTGACTTATAACACTTACTGCTTTATCCATTGAATGTTTTTTCGCAGAACCTTAATTTTTTGATTTTATATATTAGTGTTAAATTTGGCGCAATCGGAATTATTTCTTTTAAAAATCGCAATTTTTACGATTTTTTTTTTTAAAAATTACGATTAATAAAAAAAAAATTTAAGTTATTTTTATTTAAAATTTTAAATTTTAAATTTTAATTTAATTTAAAAGAAAATTTAACTTAGTTTAATGATTTTTCCACAGAACAGAAAAATTTACAAAAACACATGGGAGCTCATGCACCAATTTCGCTCACCAACAACCCCCAAAATTAAGCGCCTAGGTTTTCCAAAGTAAATATTGTTCTGGGGGAACGTAGCTTGTTTGTTACACAGCTAAACCCTTTCCCAAAAGTGACCGAAAACGATAGGGATTTAATGAGGTAGTTTTTTAGGGCATGATGGAGGGGTTTTCAAAAAAAAGAACATAAACTCAACAAAAAAAAAGGGGGACTTGTATTCAAACCCCATCTCCCAATTAGCCTGTTAAGTTAAACTTATGCATTTCCCTGATTGAACGTGATTTTGAACCCCCATGTAGTGAGTGCTTGACCTATATAATGAAACCCCTGTCTTACTTTAGTCCCCTCTCTGGTTTGGGCCTGGATCAGCCCTGCTCAGTCTCGGGCGTGGGGGTGCAATGTTCTACCTTTTCTGATTTTTGCCTCTTTTCGGGTAATCCATTCGAACTGATGTTTTCCAAAGCACGCTTACTAATTACTCTTCTTGTCAAAAATTCTTTGTCAGAACCCATTGTACTTGCCTCGAAAACGATTTTTTCTTCGCTGGTCGATTGTAACTCCCCCCCCTCAAACCGGGGTTACGCCTCCTCGTCACCCAGCTGATTCAAAGTCCAAATTAATTGCAGTAATTGCAGTGTCGAAAAGCAAAGTCACACTATGTCGCCACTTAGTTCCCCGAGAAGGGCGGTGCGAGTATATTAACTCATTCACAATGCTTAGACCGCTTCAAATAACCGTATTGCCCCAAATAAAAATAAAGTGACAAAAAATCCATCTGTCCAAAACCGTACCCATACACGCGCGCAATGGTCTTGCAGCAACAAGCTGCCCCCTTATACTTGTACATCGAATGCAATCACTGTCTTGTCACAAACAATAAACAATGAAAATAACCATAACAAGGGGAAAATACCCTAAAAATGACAAATCGAAACAAAAACGTAAAAGTACGATTTCAAAAGATAAATATTTCTTTTTGTCCCTCAAATCGTAACATCTAATTCTAATGTTTTAAAAAGTACCCAAAAGTTTCATCAAGATCGAGTCCGTTTTTCTCGGTCGCGAGCCAAATATCACGGAAAAACGTTTAAAAAAAGAAAAAAATCGTTAAAGTACGATATTCTGAAAATATTTCTTCGATTGTACCCCAAAAAAGTAGCAAGTCTAATGCAAGATTTCGAAGGTCCCCTCTAATTTTCATCAGTCGCATATGTAGTTTGCCCGGTAGAGACGAACAAAAGACAAAAAAAAAACAAAAAAAAAAAAAAACAAACAAAAAAAAAACGACTAAATTTTTTGGGGGGCAGTAAAATTGAAGTCTTTTCTCGCTACGCTCATCCAATAAATTGTAAAAATTTATAATCGAATCAAGAATGTTTTTAATTAAAATTATTATTTTCTGGAAAACGCTGAAGTCCCGCCGCTTTTTTGGATAAGCGTAAATTTTTTGTTTGCGTGTGACCCTTTTCCTTTGCAATGCTTTTTAAAAAGCATTTTAGGTATTGTTTTCAAGTTACTATTGTTATTGTTTATTGTTATTATAAACCCAAAAAACCATTTAAAATTTATTTTTATTGATTCTGGCTAACTTTTTAACTTTTTTTTCAAAGGGTACTACATCACCATAATTATAATGTCCATGTGAAATATGAATGTTTAGACCCCCCCGTTTGTCAAAAACGGCCCAAATGTGACAAAAATATCGCCTAAAAATCGAAAAAATTAAAATTAAAACCTTTATTTTTATGATTTTTGGCTAAAATTTTTTCAACTTTTTCTTCAAAAAAGGGACTACATCACCATAACCTTAAAGTCCATGTGAAATATGAAACGTTTGTAGCCCTACCCGTTTGGTCAGAATCGGACCAAATGTCACGAAAATATCGCACCTAAAAATCGAAAAAAATCGTAAAAGTACGATATTTATTAGAAATATTTCTTCTATTGTACCCAAAAACGTGGCACGTCTAGGTTCAGAGAAAACAAAGGTCCTCTCAATTTTCATCAAGATCGCAATTGCCGTTTGCCCGGAATCGTGCCTAACAAACAGACAGAAATCCAAAAAAAAAACAAAAACATTGGAGCTAAATTTGTTGAGGGGGTCAGTGAAATTGAAGCTTTCGCTTCGCTTGCTACGCTCATCCAAATATAACACTTGCCGTTCCGCGGGGTGGGGGTTGACGTAGGTGGTTTATGGACTGTATCTATTAATGCACGAAGGCAATTCGAGACGATGGGTGGTGGTGATACTTGACGATTAAGGACGATTAAAAAAACCATGCCTTAGGCGGGATTCGAACCCAAGTCCTCGTAGAGCCGATTGTCGGTCAAGTTTGAATATAGCTACATTAAAGGTTACATTATAGGTTAAACCTAAAAAGTTTTGGACAAAATCCGTGATATTGATGCCTTCCAGTTAACTTTATATTCGTTTCTTTTCACACGGCACTATATCATAATTACCTGAATGCACAATGCACATGAGTAATTTGAACGTTGCACAAAAACCAAAACCATTGGGCGATTTTTACATTGCATTATTATAATGGAGGCCTACTTCTAGTAATAAATAATTGACATCGTGTCATTACATTGTGATAATTCAGAAGGAGTTTCATATTCCAACCAAAATTAAGATGTGTCATCAGATGTCCCAGATGTCTTGATCTCTAGAATCCAGCTTATTATCGGTTTTGAATTTATTTTACTTCTTACATATGAAGACTGGGTGACACCTCGAAATTTGAAAAAAACTTGGCTTGTTGTGTAAGGTGCCTGATTGTACTATCAATAGCGCAATGCGGTTTTGCTGAAGCACCCTAGCTGACACACACGCACTATTGTATTTTGTTTTGGGAATGTATTTTATTATTGTTTTGAGAATTGAGAGCAAAATTGATCGATATAAAATATATCTGTTGAGGGAAAGATATATTTCTTGGATGAGCGTAACGAGCGAAGCGAAGATTTAATTTCACTACACTGGAGAAAAAAATCGTTACCCAATTTTGCTTTCCATATTCAAAAGTGATAAAGAATGAGAGATTTCAAAATGTATTCCACGTTTGAAACATCTCAGTTGTAGCGTTTTCTTTGAATGATTCATTTCTTAAAGTTCAGATATGTTTTTTGTCATTTTAGGGCCCATGGTTATCACCAAATTTAGCCCCTTGTGTTTTGGACGCAAGATATTTATAATGGTTAAAAGCATGTTTAATTTCAAGTTTGTACAAATTACCACGCCATGGTAATTACGCGTTTTGATTATCATCCAAATTTTGATTTTCTCCGGTTCCTGTTACCCGATTTTGGTTTTGAAAGCAAACGTCACTGCGTCTGAAGTACATCTAAGAGTGGTCCAAGTTTCATAGTTCTAAGATTTACAGTTTTCTCTGTAGGCTAAATTAATCTCCGCGGAGAACTCCTAGCCAGCCACCCAGCCAGCCACCCAGCCACCAGCCAGCCGAAAGGAATTTGACGATGTTGAGAGCCTTTTTTAACACAGAACGAGTTGTCGGATCAGGTTGATTTTTTTTTGGTATGTCATGGACCACATACCAGGTCATACACCGAGTTTCAAGATTGTAACTCTTTCGGGGCGGCGTGTGCAGATAGCTGAAAACCCCCCAACTCTCGTAGCTGTATATAGGGCCGGAGTTCGTGTCGCCTAAGCAGTCGCATTCGCTTGTCTGCCGGGCGACGACCGTCGCCCTAGATAGCATTTGTGTAGAATGGGGCTTTTATCGTTGTCGTTACACTGCGAAGTAAAATAGTAAAACATGATATGTCTCCCAACTTGAGGGACACTGCTTGACAAGAGAAGAAGATGAATTCCCCACTGAAAATCAGTTTTATGGCTGAGTGGGTAGACTCTAAATACGATTTTAAAAATTTATTTTAAACAATTTTGTGTAAATAGTGTGTGTTCGGTCAGTTCAAAGGCAACATATATTTGTTGCAGTACTGTTCCATCCATTCATATCAATAATTCACCTACAATTTAGAAGTTAAATATTAACCGTTTTGGTGGTCTAGTTGGTTAAGGCGCCTACCTGAAATGTGGGAGACTCGGGTTCGAATCCCGATCCGGATGGATTTTTTAACTTCTGAATTGTATTAAGAGTACGCAATAGCTAGGTGACGCGGCAATCTCAGAGGGGATTGAGGAAAGGACGAGGTATCGGAGGCCGGCCAGAAACAAACGAAGAGAGAAATGTTTTGTCAGAGATAACGAGACAACTGGTTTTTAGCTCCACCCCGCGCTATAAGATAACGATTATCTCCCAACTCAACGCACGGCAAGTGATCTTGTTATCGTTTTGCGACTGCAAAAATAAATACCAATATGATATGATATGAATAACATAGGACATGCACATCGTGACTTTAAAATGAACAATGATTAGTTAATTATTTTGTATTATTGGTTGACGTTTCCGCGCTTGTTTCTTTTTGTCTCTACATAAGTTACCTAAGTTCATTGTAGTTGATTAGTGAAAAATAGTAATTGAGCGAGCAAAGCGAGCGTCTCCACTTGACTCTTATGGCTCGAATGTCTGTTTTTGTTTTGTTTTTTTGTTTGTTTTTTCTGTTACTGCTTCGATACAGGTCGCACCGTTTCTCTGATCGACCTGAAATTTTTCACACATGTACATACTACCTAGGCGGGTTGCTGTATAGTTTTTGAACAAAATCCGATCGTTGGTTATAAAAAATAAAAAAATAAAATAAAAAAATAAAAAAAATGAAAATGTTCCGATCGTTATGAAATTTTGCAGGGTCAATAAGTACACCATTCTCTCCTATTTTTCAAATTTTCAGCTAAATCGGTCAAGACGTAAAAGACTTATATGGTAATCATAATTCGAAAAATGATGCTAAAAAATGAAGGAGGCAGTGAAGATACAAAGATACACTTTAGAAGGCATGACGTGAATAAGTACAATGCAAAGATGTTGGAATAGTATACAGTGTACAATGTCAATATCCAGTTAGGCCTACACTGTGTGGTGGGCCCTTATGGGAATGTCTTTTACTCGGGTATTTTGCACGTCCCGGGTTTGCTCGCTCAACAACCCCGCCCAAAACGGGAGCGTTTTCCTAGTAATTACTAGTTAGTGTTGTGGGGTAAATTGCCCAGGGGATGTCTTCATTTTCGTTTTGTTTTCAAATAATAGTATTTTTTATTTTTTTTTCTGTTCCCCAAAGCAGGGGGCCCAACACAAACAAAAAAACATTGACATTTTTAAAACCGGTTTTTGGTAAAACAGTTTTCCAAGGGTTTGAATCTCCTAATATGTGTTTTTCTACGCCGGGGGATTGAACCTAAATTTTGTTTTCGTTTTTTTCGTCTTCCCCCTTGATTGTAGTTTTGTAGAAACTTTTTGGGTTGCAAGGGAAAAGAAACAGATGCCCGACGAAAAATATTGTGTGTTAAGTTGGGGGTTTAAATTATATTTTGATGCGATATCACAGTCTTTTCTCAGTTTTCTATTTATTGCATTTGGTGGTAAAGATCTGTTACTAAAAAGACAACACCTGAAGACGGGCATCCCATCCCCCAATTTGAGCATTTTTCCAGAAAAAAAATTGGGAAATTATATGGCCTACTCCGGGGGAAAATTTGGGACCCCACCCCCTGGGGGAAAGGAAATTTACCCGGGTTTATGGAGTAAAATGTACGATTTCCAAAATTGTCATGCTTTTAAATTTTAATAATAATGGCAAGCCAGAGTTTAATGCAGGGTCAACCCCATTCTCGCTAGAAAATTCTCTAAAATATCTGGGCAAACATTAGTAAGAAATAAAAAAATTATGCAATTTTTAACGTAAAAGTCTTTTTTGAAAAGTTAAAAGCAAAATCAGGGGCCCTTGATAAAAGTTTGTTTTTTTCTCGGGGTTTTGATTGCCCCTGCCTCCGAATTATTTTTCCCAAATGTTTTTCCTGAATTCAGGTAAAAATTTATTTTTTTCTGTTTATCGGGAAATTTTCCCCCCGAAGAGATCTACACTAAACAGGACTACCGAATACTACACCCAAAACGTTTTTCTTTTTGACGTGGGAAAAATTGATTTTTTTATTTTTATTATTTTTATTTAATTATTTTTTTTAATTTTATGTATGTCCTGAACTTCCCCGCAGAAAAAAACAGTGTGGGCCCCCTACACTCCAGTAAGGCGGGCCTTTTCCCCCAACGAGTTGTCGCAATTTGGCCCGGGGGCCCAAATCGTCTCAGTTTTTCTCAAAGGTTGCAATTTTTTTTTTCCCCTATATACCCCCAAAACCCTTGGAATTTTATAGGGGGAAGCGCACTTTTTATTTTTTATCCCCTTCAAAAATTTTGTAAAGGGGGGTTTTCACCCTTTTCGTTCTGGGCCTTCCCCCCGATAAAAAAATTTTCAAAGCCCTTAAAATTCATTAGGAATCCCCGGGAAATTTTTCCCCCCGCCCCCCCGGCCAAAACCACAAAAGTTTTATTTTACTCATCGTTTTTAGGGGTATTTTATTTTTAATTGGTTAATGGGACAAATCACTCCCCATCTAAAATAAAAACTTTCATGGAGAATTTCCCTACAAACAAAAAAATATTGTGCCTTGTAATGGTTTTAAAAATATTTTAAATTACAAACCCTTTGTAAATGAAACCCCCCCCCGGGCCCATGCCCTGAGACGGGTTTTTCACTTTTTCAATATGTATATTAGGGGAAAAGAATATAAAAAAGTAATAGAAAAACCACAGTTAAACTTATTTTTTGGGGGGGGGGCGGGGGGGGGGGGCAGTGTTTGAGAATTTTAAAATAGCATCTACTCTAGAGTTTACCCCCCCCCCCCTTTTAATACACTAAAATATCCTAAAAAAGGTACACTAATTAACTTGCACTTTGCCTTTCAATAAAAAAACAAAGAAGGGAAATTACGCGAAGGATATACCAAAGGCTAGAAAAAAAAAAAGTGACGAGATAAAATTTTAATCCACTAAGACATTTCGAGGGATGAGAAAAATTTTGCACAAAGAAGGACCCCCCCTTTAAAAAAATCCCCCAGGGGGACCGCACCCACATCCCCCTAGAGCCATGCTCCGGACCAGCGCCCAAATTTGTATAGGTTTTTAATTATCAGTGGCCCCAAATTATTGCCCCCTTTTTAAAGATACCCCTTACACAATTCTAAAATAGCCGTTATCATTCAATCATGATGAAAAAAAAAACAATGAACAAAAAAGGGTAAACAAACAAGGTTTTTTTCCCAAACTTTTGGTTTGTGAAACGTCCCAAAAACCGATAACCCAAAAAGGGCGGGAAATTTAATTTATAATTAGACCTACTTGCAAAGGGGTCTCATTTATTGTAAAAATTCAAATCCTTGTAGTTTTTCAAAAAAAAATATTTTTTGAAATTTTTTCGTAGTATCACCCTCTAAAAAAACCATGATTTACAATTCCCATGTGCAGGCCCCCCAATTTTTCTTAGCTCTGTAGGTCAAAGCGGTCGAGATTCGCTTGGTTATCCCCTGGATAAGACCCCCTTTCTCCCGCCTTTTAAGGAACAGCCGGACAGACCCCGTGGGCGGTGAATACTGCCAAAAACCAAACAACCCCAACCCCAAAAAAATCCCCGACGAATTTTACGTAAAACGAAAAGTGTAAGGGACAAAGTTTTTAGAAAAAAGTTGTGCCCATCGTTTGCTGCCACTCGTAATTTTTTTGATTTTTTTTTTCTGGGGCTTGGGGGGATCGGTTTTTTTAAAAATGCGATTTTTAAATTTTTTGCGTTTTTCCCCTTCGACCAATTTTTAAGGTTTTGAAATATTAAATTTAGGGAAAAAAAAAAAAACAAAAAAAAAAAAAAAAAAAATTTTACCAATATAAATTTATAGGTAGATAAAATAAAATTACACATTCTAAAAAAAATTAGATTTCTATACGTTTGTAACTTTAGAGGATTATTAAAGAAATAAAGAAAAAATAAAAAAAAAAAAAAATTTTGAGTTTGTAAATTTTTTTTAAGGGTGTTTCCGACAATTTTTTTTGAAATCCATTCTATGGGAGTATCCTGGGAGGCCCGGGGGAATCATTTTCTAAAATTTTACAGCTGGTTACTCTCCGATCCCTGTAAAAGGAAAAAAAGGTGTTGCTCACTTCATTTTATCAGACGAGTTCATTTTAAAACACAATTTCCCGTAATTTTTTTTCATCAAAGAAATTGGTCACTTCAAATGAAGAAAAACACATATTCCATTTTTTTGGTTTTTTGGGAGCCCCCCTTTTAGGGAAGAAATTATTCGTGAAATCAATATTCTTGGGAAACCACATTGTTTATAAATGAGTTTACCTCTTTTGGAAAAAAAAATCTTTTTACTTTTGCCTCTCAGAAAACCAAAAAAAGAAATTTGGATTAGTTTTCCCCCATTTTCACAACTAAATTTTTCGATGTAAAAACTTGGAAGACGATTAAGGGGGGACTTCCCTTTTTGGAGAAATGTCCCCAACTTCCCTAAAATTTTTAGTGAAAAATGTACGTTTTTAGACAAATGCAAAAAAAAAACCCTTAAAATTTTCCCTTTTCTTTCAAGAAAATAAATTTTAAAAAAAATTTCGGCGGGCCCCAAATAATAATATATCTTTTCTTTCATATTGTTGTCTTTAAGAAACGGGATATAAAATAATGAAAAAAAACTTTACCCGGTTGACACTCCGGGACATAGAGACACTGCACCCCGCTGTAGTTTATTTGGGCCCCAAATAAAATTAGTTTTTAAATTTCCCCCCCCCGGAACTGAATAATATATTAATTTCAGTCGATTTTAATTATTTTGTAGATTTCACTGAAAGATGATTTTATATTTTTTTAAAAAATATAAACTAAGAGTATAGATAAACGTTTTTAATTTACCAATATAGACGTTATTTTACGTCTGTTTTAAAAAATACCCTTTTATGGGCAAAGGTTTTGTTCCCCCGGGCTGCAAAAAGAGGCTACCTCAAGGTAATGATTCCCAAAAGCGTCCTAATTCCCCATACCCACCAAATGGCCCAAAACCGACTAGAAAAGTTTTTCAGACAACAATACGAATGAATAAAAAATTTGGCCCTCCCGAAAATTCTCTCGCCCAAAAACTCCCTAAATTTTACCTGAGTGCATCCTAAAGAAATAAAAACATAATTTCTATAAAATATGAATACAAAATTGACCGCATTTTTTCAATAAAATTAAAATTGCTTTTTTCTTTCCAAAGTAAAAAACGTCGATGGATAATGTTTATGGGGGAATAAACAATAATAATTAATTTCTGAAAAATCAGAAGGGGCAAGAAAAGGGGGAGCTAACAATGTCCATAAATCATTTTTTAAAATTTGTATATGTACGGGGAAACGAGTCGAGAAAAATTTAAATTTCAAGATTTTTTTTGGGTTTTTTTTCATAAGGAAAGATCAAAGCCCCCTTAAATCCCTTATCCCCCTCGTTTGTTTTGCGGGTATGTCCACAACCAAAACCCCTTGGGCGAATAAACCCCCCATAAGGACCGTTAAAAAACTTACTTTTATCGATCAAAATAGATTACAAAGTTTGTTTCTATTTTTTTTATTTAGTTTGAAATTTCCCCGGGATCTGATCTCGATTGGAAAAATTAAAAATCTTTTGAGATGCCCAGTAAGCAACATAACATCAATAGCTCAGCCCCCATGTAACAATTTACTAAATATAAATTTTATCTCTCGCAGTAAAATGAAAAGTGAAATATTTTAAACCCCCTAGTTTGCGCCCCTTGTAAATTTTGCCGAGTTTGGGCGATACTGAGCATAAAGGCCTCGTCAGTGTGCGTAAAAAGGGGCATTTTCAAGCACTAAACAAATTGGAAGATCTACGTTTTGAAATGTCCCTGATTATTTGGCCTTCAACAGTCGGAGTAAAACAATTGTTTAAATAGAAAAGCAAACTAAACCCCTTTCAGCAAAATGGCTTAAACCCCAGCCCTTGTTTTTTGGGAGGAGCCGGGGGAACCCAACATTTTTGCCCCAAACCTCAAAAAAAAAACAATTTTAGCACCCACTAGTGAAAAAGGGGACGTGGATATAGTCAGGGGGTTTTATCCAAAAAAAATATAAGGGTTTTCGCTCTTTCCAGTGAAAAAGTACCAAAGGAATTTTTGCCCCGAATGGGGGGGGGGGTTTTTGGGGCGGGAAAAAAGGAACCCAAAACCCCAATGATCCGAAATTTTTTTTTAATTTTTTTTTATGGGCAGGAGTATTTTTAAAAGAGTCTTTTTTCACTAATCTTTTTTACAAAAAAATGAATTAAAAAAAATTTGATTTTTTTCAAAAAAATTTTGTCAAAAAATAATATAAATAAAAAAAATATAAAAGTTATACTTTAAAAACATAAATGAAAAAAGTGACTTCACCGCGGGGACGAACCCCCGGGCCATAACTAAACCCGGGGCCCTTGGGGTCTTAAACCCAAAATTAAAAAAGTTTTTATTAAAATTTAAAAATTTAAAATAAATTAAAAAAAAAAATTTTTATTTATTATTATAAAATATTTAAAAAATAAAAAATATTCCCTTTAATTATAAAAACATAATATAGAAAAATTTAAGATAGTAAAAACGCTTATAGGGGTTAAAAAGGGGAACCCCCGACCTGAGTCGGGAAAAGAAGGGTTCGAAAACCCCCCCCCCCCCTTGGAGGGAATTTTTTTAATTTCTGGATCGATTTCCATAAAATAAATACCTCAATTTTGAAAAAAAAATTGGGGCGGTTGTGCCCCCTGGCCCCCCACACCCAAAATTTAAAGGGGGCCCGTTGGCGGTTTCCCCGGGCCCACATAAAACCCCAAAAACCCCCGAGGAAAGATAAATTTTTTTTCACATTCCAGCATATTTGTTAATACACGGGCTTTTCCCATAAAATAGTGTGTTGGGGTATGCCCAGGGGGTATCGCCCCGGGCCCCCTGAAAAATTTTGTCATATATATGGTTTTTTCCCCATCTAAAAATAATCTTAACCGTGTAATTTATCACATAAAATAACTTTCAAAAGGAACGCAATGAAGGGAAAAAAAATGCCCCACGATTATATTCAATAGGAATTTTAGGGTTTTTTCAGACAAAAATAATAAAAAAGTAGGCTACGCAAAGGAGATTGTGGTAGTTTCCCGAGATTTTGAATTTTTGAATCACTATTACAACAAGTTAAAATAATTTTAGCCCCGGGTGTTGTCATGTAAAAAAATGAAAGGCCCGCCAAAAAACATCCCCCACGGGAAAATAAAAAAGCAATAAATTTTCAAAAAATCTCTATCCATAAAGGGAAATGAAATTTTAAAACAACATTTTAAATTGTAATTGGGGCCCCGACAGAGCATAGGGAAAAATCCCGATAAGCCTGGATATTCAGTTCCACCAATCATATTACTCGCCCCCCCCTTTTATAACAAACCCACAGCATGAATGAGAGCCCACGGGCGTGGCGAAAAACCCAAACTCGGTTTGAGGGCGCCACGGTTTCGCCCAAAAACAAATCCAAAAGATCAGTGAAAATTTCCATATTTAAACCTATGGTTTTCAGGGTACGCGGGTAAGGGAAAAAACAAATATTTTTACTAAGTAATAAGATAAAATCATGAAAATTCAATGTAGAAAAGGTCCCCAAGTTATTGCGTATTTAAAAAAAATCAATTTTTTTGTCTCTGTTTTTTATCGGTTTGGCAAGGAAACACTTTGGCTTAAAGATACTAAAAAAATTTTTTCCCCGGGAAAAAGGGGAGGTGATTGTTTAGGTTTTCTAGAAAATTTCTTTCCCCTCGTTAAAAAAAATTTAAAACCCCCAGACAAAATTTTTCATTATTCACTGTACTACTAGCTCCCGGGAAAAACGATTGGCATTTGGACAATTTTGAGATTTTGATACTTGGCCCAAAACCCAATAGCGTAAAAATTAAAAAACAACTTTAGAATGTTTTTGTATAGTGTGTAGTTGAATTTTTGATTAATGATAAAGGAAAAAACCCCATTCCCTTGACCAATACTTTCCCAAAATTTCCCCTCCCGAATATTACGTTTTTGACTCTCAAGCTTTTTGCCAATCTAAATATTAATTTTTTAATAGTTTTTTTGTTATAAAATATAACACCCTAAGAAAAAAAACCATAAAGGGCTCGTTTTCCCAAAAAGGAAATGCGGAAAAAATGGCGCCCTTGACCTTTCTTAGGCAGGCCAGGCCCCTCTTAAAAAAAAGGTCTAAAATTATTTGCCCCTATTTGCCCCATCTGAAAGGAAACCCAAAATTTTTAGTGTCGTGAAATAAGAAAGAATACACATGCTTAAAATATGTTTCCCTTTACAAGAAATAGCTACAAAAAAACATAAGAGCGGGGGGGGGCAATTTATTTTAATTTTTTATTCTTTTTTTTCGGGTTTTTTTCTGGGTTTAAGGAATTATTTCCAAAGCGGTTTAACTTTAACTCAAAATAAATGTTCCCCCCCGAAAACAGTTTGCAACCCCTCAGAAACAAGCGGGCCCAAAACCAACAAAATTAAAAACAGGTTTGTTCGTGAAACCCTTTTTAAAAATTTTATACAAATACAGGGTTTGGGGGAAGGGCTGTTTAAAAATGTAGACTATTTAAAATTAAATTTTCTTCTTTTAGTCCCCCAAAAAAAAAAAACTAACAAAGGTGTCTCCAACCCCAGACATTTTTGGTTTCTAATAATTTCGTAGATCATGGAGATGCAAAAAGTCCTTTAGAATATTGCACAGTAAACAACCAACAACTAAGCATATTCATCATGGAATTAGACAACATAATATAAAAGCAAGTCAAGCATTACCGCGTTGTTGGATGAGCGTATATGGTGCATTGAGATGCCATGTGTTACGCGGATTTTCTGTTGTTCTGTGAAAAAATCATTACTAAGTCGAAGATTTTTTTAAATTATATTAAATTATATAAAAAATTAACTTAATTTTTATAATTAAATTAAATTAAAAAAAAATAACTAAATTGTTTTAATTAATCGTAATTTTTTAAAAAGAAAAAAATCGTAAAATTGCAATTTGCATAAGAAATAATTATTCGATTGCGCTCAAATTTAACACGAATATATTAATTCATGAAATTAGCATGTAGGTGTTATAAGTCAAAGAATTGATTTTAAAAGAAAAAACATAAAATTTTGATTTTCATTAGAAATAATTTTTCGATTACGCTCAATTTCACACGAATATCTTAATTTAAAATTAAGGTTCTGTGAAAAAATCATCACAATCGGATAAAGCATGTAGGTGTTATAAGTCGAAATTTATTTTTTTTTAATCGAAAAAAATCGTAAAATTGCGTTTTTTATGTAAAAAAATTTCCCGATTGCGCTCAATAACGTGGCAGTTCTAAGTTCAGAGATTTCAAAGGTCTCCATACAATTTCATTGCAATCGGAGTATCGGTTTAGCCGGAATCGTGTTAACAAACACACAAAAATACAGAAAAAAAATACATTCCGGATTTTTTTCTCCAGTGTAGTGAAATGGAATCTTCGCTTCGCTCGCTACGCTCGCTACGCTCATCCAATTATTATTATTATTATTATTGTAGTTGAAAAAACCTTCATCTCTTTAATGTTTTCAATGGATCAATTGTTGTTCACGTACATGATCTGCAATTAACAAATCCATTATTGATGCATTTTCTTGATATGCTTATTTAAATTTTTTTTTGATGCGCTCGGTAAGCACAAAACAGACATTTAAATTGGGGGTCTTTACCGCACTCATGATTAACATGTTTACTTAAGCTCGACATCATTTTGAATTTCTTTCCACATTTCTTACAAACAAGTCGTGGTTCGTCTCCACACTCGTGCTTCATGTGTGTCACGAGATTACATTTTTGACGAAACTTTATTTTACAAACTAGACACTTGTGTGGTTTTTGTCGTCCACAGTCATATTTCACGTGTCTTGTTAAATTCGTCTTGTGCTTGAAGCTAGAGGGACATCTTGTACAGTGAAACCTTCCATCTTGCAGCCCGTCATCAGGAACTGGACGCCAGGCTTGGTCGGCATCTGATACTGACAAACATCGAGCTGGACCTGAAACCAACATCATTAGGTTATAATACGACAAGGGTTGATAAATGACTGAAAATAAACAGCGTGTTGAAAACAAACAACAAACAAAATCACAAAGAAACAATAAAACAAACAAACATTCAATAATCATCGACTACAAAATATAAATAAAGTAAATTTAGTTGTTTTTTTAAACACAGTGTTATTAACATCACACATTTAGTTTAATTGGCAAAATCATGCAAGTAACATCAATTTCTACAAAGTAGACGTAAGTAATTCTCCCTTAACCAACAACAAGATATATAAAGCGAGTGAAGCTTTAAGCCCCGACCAGAAGTCGTCGTTGTAGCTGTTTTATATATCGATAAGGATTAATAGGAAAGGAATTACGAATTATATAAAAATAACAAACAATACAGCCTTAACGGTGTTTTATCCATAAGATTATGTATGATACAATACATGTTATAAGATAAGATCAAGGCATCAAGGCTCCAAAGTCACCGTTTACAAACTCCTAAGACAAGAACTGATGGACTTCAGTCCAAATCAGAAGTTAAAAAACTTCTGACTTTGGTGGGAATCGAACCCTGGACCTTCTGCATTGGAAGCAGGTACGCTAACCACAAGACCAACGAGCCACACGATGAATGCCATGAAATGCCAATTACAATGAAAATGCTCTGTAGCCGCCTGTAGTCTATGGTGCTTATAAAGATTAATTTCAACAAAAGGAACTTCACTTTAAAGATAGACAAACCTGACAATATGTCAATCTGCACAAACCCACGTGCCAGACCTAATAAATAACATTTGGGCCAGTATCGTGTGCGTTATGGGTCCAGTTGTGTGCAGGTTAGTCACCTGAAGAGAATCACATGGGGAAAAACTGCTGCGTAATCTTGTATAATATAACGGTATAACGCCGTTTTAGCATTGTATATTGATTTGACAACAAAAAATAATAGATCTTGTAAGAGCTAGTTGACTAAGTAGATAACTAAATCGCGTTTTGCACTGGGATTAAGAAAAGTAAAAGAAAAAGAAGAGAAAGAGTTTTTTTTCTAAAGTAGACATAGCATTTGAAGAATGGGACTTTTAACGTTGTCTTCACACTGCAAAGATATAGAGTAAAACATTATGTCTCCCAACTTGCCGGACAATGCTCGATAAGAGAGAAGTGGAGAGAAATGTGACCTTGAAGAGTTGATCGCAAATGGTCTATATGTTCACATTGGGTACAACCAAAAGCTCACGCTTCTTGTATTCGCAAAAGGCTTCGAAAAGTAAAACTTTCTGTTAAATGTTTTTCTACTTACCAGTGTCAAGCTCGCTTAATTAAGGTAACAACGAACTATTAAAACGCGCTTATAAACTGATATCGATAAGTCAGGAAATGTAATCCCGAAGACTATTTACTGTACAAAGCTAGACCAAGCATGGGACCTCTCATCTCTCTCAGTGGTAAACTGACAGCATATTATGTGAGTTCATCAATCGGCAGGTTCACTTATGTGTTTAACACATGAACATCGAGAAAGATGTAAGGAAGATCTTTATGTGCACAATGTATACACAAAAGCAGTGGCGAAACTATCCTTTAGCTTATTGCGTGGCTGCGATGTGGGGGTTGGGGGGGGAACCTGCGTATGAAACAAGTGTCTCTGGAAAAGAACGTATTCCGGTACAATGCATGCATTGGGAGGAGGCAACTCCACCTAGTACGGGTCTGGGTCACATAGCCTACGTAATATCATACGTTTAGCGTGGGTTCGTAGAAAATTAGTAGCATTGATAAAATTGGCAGTTTTCTTGGCAGTTCACAAAATCTTTCTACGGATTTGTGACCCGCTCGCCACACCTCTCCTACACCCCCTATAGTTCTGTCACTGCACACAGTAACATAGCTAGGAAATCAAAGGCCTTGGTGCAAGGCTGCTCGATGGGCTTCCTTGAGCCTTGGGCCCTTCTTGCCATGGGCACCCTTAAGAGTCTCAGGGGCCCCCAATCTCTCATAGCCCGGGTGCCTCTGCACCCCTTGCATACATTATTCCGACGCCTCTGACTGCTCACACAAAACGCGCTTGTAATAAACAGCGTTTGCTTACATCCATCCATCTGCGATAGTGAACTCCATTGATGGTCTCCAAGAATATAATTAAGGAACGAATCTCGTACCAAGTCTCACTATGAGACATTTTACTTTGGTGTGGCTAGATGGTCTTGCGGTAAGAGGCTGTGCTTCAAATGCAGTAGGACCAGGGTTCGATTCCCGTTTTAAGTAGAATTTTTTACTTCTGATACGGACTTGAGTCTATCAGTTCTCGGCTTAGGAATTGGTAAACGGTGACTTCGAAGCCGTCATAGCAACAAAGCACAATATGATAAATTCTGAATTGGTTACGAATCAGCTTTGTAGATTCTGGCGCTGTTATGGGTGGAATTGTGTCCAGCTCGATTAATCGGTGTTTCCTACATAAATATGCCAGGCTCCAGCTGATCATTGTTCGCTCTTCGATGGTATGGTGACGGAACAAAAATAACATAAACATTAAATAAATTTATTGAAATAGTATTTACATGTGGAAATAGCAAAATTAACACACGTCATTCAAAATTAAAAGCTTGGTCGATGGATTTGGATTGGTTATGTTTTGGTTAGTCAGTAACGACAACCAAGTTAAAAATTCATCGACCAAGCTTTTAATTTTGAATGGCGTCTGTTAATTTTGATATTTCCACATGTAAATGTTTCAATAAATTTATTTAATGTTTATGTTATTTTTGTTAAAATATTTATTTCATAATTATAGTTAGAAAAAATATGGATATTGATATATTATTAATTTATTATATAATTAATAAATATATTTATTATTTGAAACATAATAATGGGCTTGGCCACACTTCTGGATCTCATTACTTTATGCAGTTGAGCCACTTGTATCTGCCTCGTTTCCGGCTTGGCCCCTATTTTTGCAAGTTTTTGCATTTTTGTATGGTTTAGGTATAAATTACTGTACATTGTGCGTTGTGACAGAATAACTCTCAAGCCTCAAGTACTTGCCCATTAAAATATATGAAAATTCTCTAGGACTCCCAAGAGTCTAGGGTTCTCAACTAAAGGACCTTTATTTTAAAGATATAGAAACCTGACAATTAAAATATGTCACACAAAGTTCATGCTACCATATGCAGATATATGCCCACGTGCTAGACGTAATAAATACCATTTAGGCCAGTATTGTGTGCGTTATGGGCCCAGTTGTGTGCAGGTTAGTCACCTGAAGAAAATCACATGGGACAAAACTGCTGCCTAACCTAAAACAGGCATCCATACTTAAAAAATAATTTTATAGTGTATCAGTTGTATAAAATAACGGTATAACACCTATTCAACATCAATATTATTGTATATTGATTTGATAATAAAAAATAGGTACATCTTGTATGAGCATAGTTTTTTTAGTAGATAACTAAATCGGGCTTTACACTGGAGAGTTAGAAAAGTAAAAGAGAAAGAAGCGAAATATATTGGAATGGGACTTTTGACGTTGTCTTCACACTGCGAAGTATGATAATAAGTTTAATAATATCTCTCCAAATTGTCAGACAATGCTCAACAAGAGAAAAGTGTAGAGAAATGTGACCTTGAAGAGTTTATCGTAATTGGTCAAAATGTTGACATTGATTACAATTCCGCGCTCAAGCTTTTGTATTCGCTAAAGTGATTGCTGTGTGAAGATACTTAAAAGAGAAGAAAATTAGTAAGACTTAAAAATCAACGAGGTTAAAATATATTAGGTTTGAGATTAAGATAAAACAAATGAGCTACATCGTGAAAGATTACGAAGGATGACAATTTCCTTAGACCAGCTCAGTCATTTCTAAGTCAGACAATGCCAATTATTACGAAAATAAAAATCAGACATCCTAATGAGATTCAAAGTAGTTTGCTTCATAATATAGTATTCCCACCAAAAAGGGTTTAAATGTGTGTTTCTTTTATAAAACGAATTGTGTTTAGAAAAATTTAGTTTAATTAATTATCGTCGGGCATTTAGCACGACGAGAAGAACACAGGGTGTGAATGACGATAAGACCATTGTACAGAACATTGGGATGAACCGTAACAACGAGAACTATGCGAGAATGTACATAACCATTTAGTGTAGAATAATGGCAAATGACACACAAACAGCGATTTATCTGCAAGTAACTAGCGACTTGTAATGCCTACAACATCTGTAGCACATCCAGTGTTGCAATATAACAATAAAAGTTTGCAACACAACAAAACATAATAAAATAGTGAACACGGTCTAAAAGTATCGAAATATTTATAATTACAATTCCCCGTGTTTGTGCTTGCTTCCATAATGACGCAGTAAATTAGATTTTTTCGTAGCGCTATAGGAACACTTTGTACACGGGAAACTGCGGCTCCTTCCCGCACTCGTGCTTGGAGTGGCGATATAAGTTTGGCATGTGTCTGAACGTTTTGCCACAAGCTTTACACTGGAGTCGTTGTTTGTCAACGCATTCGTACTTAATGTGACGGGATAGATCTTGTTTCCTCGAGAATGTCTTGCTACACTTCAGACACTTGTGAGGCTCCCACAGTCATGCTTCTGGTTGTGCGTGAGCTCCCATTCCCCCGTGTATGAAGAGAACAGTCTTGACACTGATGTCTTTCAGAGCCTGGTTTGCAGTCAGGAACAGGGCGCCATTCCTGCTCAGCACCTGTAAAATAATAATCATAATTGAGAGTAAAATAGAAAAAATCTTCTTTAACAAATCTTGAATCAAAATACTACACCCAATCATAATCGCAACATAACCAGTATCAAGCATGATCCACACACCAAAAACATATGTATATATTATCTATTTTAACAATCTTATGTTAAACAAAAGCACAACAAAATAAAATTCAAAAGAGCAAAGTCAAGGTGAATAGGGCTCGTGATTATTTGTAATAACAGAACAACTAACAAGCACTGAGGTTTTAGTGGGTGTTTTATAAATCATAAGGATTTATAGGAAAGAATAATGAATAATATAAACAAGCAAACAACACAGCCTAAATGGTGTTTTTATCCAAGATAATACATGATACAATACATGTTTTAAGATGAGATCAAGGCAGGTGCCATTATAATCATCAGGAAAAGTAAAAATATTTAGAAATTAAAGTGTAATAAATGTCTAAAATGCAGCTCCCAAGCACGTCATAAGCAGGGTTATGGAGGCATTTTCTCTAGACAATACTGTATCACCGCACCGATGTCAGAAATAGAGGTATACAACAATAACCATAATAAATCATTAGTCAAGTCTAGATTGTTGTTATCCACACTCTAACTTGAAAACAATGAAACGTTAGAAAAAAGATAAAGGAATAAACATCTTCAACATCAATAAATTACACAATGGGTGACCAGGTAAACAGAGACACAAAAACATAATAAAGCTACGAATCCCTCCGTAAATAGACAGGGTCCAAACAGTCAACAAGTGCATAAAGTTTCACAAATCAAAAAGTTCAATACAATACTTGATCAAAATAATATGGGTGTTTTACAGGAGTGACAAAAGCCATTGCAGGTGTAGAGTTAGTTACGACATTTCAGGTGATACTGGTGACTTGTACGGAGTATTCTTCATAATCCTAATGTGTAACACACACAGTCGTCGAAAGAGAAATACTTTGAAGACGAGGATATTGGCCTACACTACAGATAAGAAGGTAAAGATAATGTTCAAGTTAGATTTGACCAAAATCCCAAATACATAGACATAACTACTGCCTCTTAGTTATATAGTGCTTAAGGGTCCTGCCAAATTTGATATATATATATATATTATGTATGTATTCATTTGTTTTGAAAAAAAAAATAAAGAAACTATGAAACTAGGATACATAGGTGAAATATCTAGGAGGCAGTCACAGTATAATATGCCTGAATTTCGGGGCTTATAAGGTAATTCTTCAATATCTGGTAATCCAAAAGTCTTATTTTTCTCATAGATTATGCAAGACATGATACCCATACAACACAAGAAAACCATACAAACCTTTGTACACCTGTAAGCAAATTAATAAAATAATGTAAATGGCATACTATTTCATTTGTCAATTACTCAGTTTTGTTTGATGATAGCTACCAAAGTAAGTACACACGTATATGATTAATAATATTCAATGTGATATCCATACGATTGAATTCAAAGGATATCTTTTTGGTCGCTTTCATGAAGTCAATTCCAGAGTTGACAAGGCAAAAGAAGAATCTCGACTGGTATCAAGTTCTCGTAGACTTTCATAGGGGCAGACATATGACGTGAACTAGTCTTCCAGGCACGGCAAGCTTTTGTTCACATAAACTTATTATTGTATAAACATAAAGTTTTATTTCCTTATGACACAAAAAAGAGATTTTGTAAGATAATATTGAGATTAAATATCAAGTAATCATAAAGATAAAAAATATATGTAATGTTATCGAGGTGAGCTTCATTGTGAAAGGTTAGTAGGGTAAGACAATTTTGAAAGTCGAGCTTAGTCAGACGAGGCCATTGATTATACGAAAATTAATAATCAGCCATCTTAACGAGATTCAAAGTATGTTAGCTTCATTTAGAGGATGTATTTACACTAAAAAGGGATTTTAGTTGTTTTCATTGTACAAAAGGAATTGTGTTTGGACACATTTAGTTTATTTAATTGTCGTCAAGCCATTAGCACGTCGACACGTGCATGGAAGTGTAAATGACGATTAGCCGAATTTACAGAGAATTGGGATGAGCCGCGAAAACAGAAACAATGCGAGATATTGTTTTAGGCCAGAATAATGTCAAATGACATTACTATGACGATTTCTGTACATGTAGTTAGCGACTTGTATGTCCACAACATCTGTAGCACATCGAGGGTTGCAATACAATAATGAAAGTTTGCAACACCACAAAACAATGAACACGGTCTTAAAGTATGACATATAGTTATAATTGCAATTCTCCGTGTTTGTGCTTGCGTTGCATAATGACGCCGTAAATGAGCTTTTTGTGTGGTTCGATAGGAACACTTTGTACACGGGAACTGCGGCTCCTTCCCGCACTCGTGTTTGGAGTGGTGATACAAGGATGACATAGCTCTAAACTTTTTGCCACAAGCTTTTCACTGAGGTTGTTGGTTGTCAACGCATTCGTACTTAATGTGAAGCTCCTTGCGTTTTTTTCTGAGAATGCTTGCTCACTTCGACACTTGTAGCTCCTTGGTCCACAGTCGTGCTTCTTGTGGAACGTGAGATTTCTTTTCTTCTTGAATGAACGAGGACAGTCTTGACACTGATGTCTTTCACAGCCTGGTTTGCTGTCAGGAACAGGGCGCCATTGCTGTTCGGCATCTGTAAAATTATAATAAATGAGAGTAAATAAAAAAAAAAAAAAAATTGAGCGTCATTTGCTGCACTACAAGAATTAAATAAAATCGCTACACAACGATCATCAAGCATGATCCCCACACCACACCACACCACACCCATATAATATATTTTATCTACCACGACATCCTTTCAGTTCTATAGAGTAACTATAATTCAGAAGTTAATAAGTTACCGTCTCGGTGGTCAAGTTGGCTAAGGCGCGTGCCTGGAGTGTGGGAGACTCGGGTTCGAATCCCGATCGGGATGGATTTTTTTATTTCTGAATTGTATTAAATATAGACAATATCATTCTGGTTTCATACCTACTAACCTAAAGCTAAACAAAAGCACATTAAAATAGAATTCAATAGAGCAAAATCAAGGTAAATATCGCTCGTATAGTGTTAGTATTAACAGAACAACAAACAAGTAGGGAGTATTTTAGAACGTCAGTGATTTCCTATTATGGCATGCTGCTATCGCGGTGTCGAGTGTTTTCCAACATCTTAATCTTATATAATAACCATTTAACATTCATATTTTTTCATCCTTGCATCCTTGTCCTTGATGCATCCTTTTTCATATCCTTTCATAAAGTTCTTGTCGGCAGACGTGAGGAACACATTTTACCAATAAGCATACGGAGCTGCAGGATCGAAAAGATATCGCCGCCCCACACCGCCACATTGAACAATGACATGTTTAATTTATTTTATTTCAGTCCACTGATATATGCAGTGCATATTATATGGGACAAATACAAATTACAAATAATAACAAAAAAAACGAATACAATTAATACAGATTATGGTTATTACAATATTGAATAACAATGCTAATGCATTTGTTATTATACATAATCAATTCGATATTGTAATATTAAAAAAAAAAAAATATAACAATTAATAAATACGAATAACGTCTTTGAATAAGGAAAAGTGAAGGTACCTACAACAAACAAGTGGCTATGCATTCAGATATTGACATAAACCATACATATAATGTCCCACTCAACTTACAAACGTGATGATTAAGCTTACTTCTTGTATGGGCCTAATGCCCGGCAGGCTAGTAATTCAACATTTATGAAAGTGTGCTTACGGGAATATCAAGCGTATTTAGTAAAACATGGCTGACTTAATCAGTATCATCAATAATGGTGCCAAAAATTTAAAATGTTCGTAACCAGGGTAAGAAATTCCTTTATTCCAGAATATAAACTGAAAATAATGAAACAAAGAAATACCTTACGAATAAAAACAAATATAACCACACTCAAAATATATTATTCAATAAAGTTTATTGAGTTACTTGTTTTTATCTTGCTATGATTTCCTTATAGGCAAACTCTTTGTAACAATTGGGATAACGCAGATCTATACCACACTCGTTATTGATATGATAGATAAGGTCTTGAATCGTCGCATACGGTCTGTTGCATTTTGGACAACGCAAATACTTTCCTCGCACGAACTTCATGTGGATTGAAAATTGGAATTTTGATCAGGGACTTTTCCATACACTATAACTTCTTGTGATAGGTAAGGTGTTTTTTCTTCGTTAAGACTTGGCACAATCTGGTCAATCAGATTTCACAACACTCATGTTGAGACTTCGTAAGTTCCATTTGAAGCCAGACTTCTTGTTGCAGTTGGAACAAGTATAGTATTTACCACAATCGTGTTTAACAATACACTTCGAATTTTTTAAGAGTTTCAAAATTTTACTGCATGTTTTGCAGCATAGATTATTTACACTTCCATTCTCTTTATGGGCTACTTCATCCTGGCAACCAGCAATATTAATGTTCTTATTAAAGGCCTCGTAACCATCCTCATTCACTGCCAGGGTGCGAATTGACGGGGGGGATGGGGGGATTTCCCCCTCTCTGGAATTTCATCCCTGGCTCTGTTTTACTGAAAGGTATCCCTGCCGGGGATGGCTAATTCCCACCTCTGGATTCCCATCTCATCTCATAACATATCAAGTGACTTTATCTCGTAATGTTAATAAATAATGCGTCAATTTACACATATTCCTTTCAAAATAATACCTCAGATCGCTTCTAATACCATCTTGAGGGCAATAATACCCCCAAATTTTTCCTCAGATCACTTCTAAGGCCATCTCGAGGGCAATAATGACCCAATTTTTTTTATCAGATCGCTTCTAAGGCCATCTGAAGGGCAATAATACCCAAAAAAAATTCGCCTCCGGCGGCTGGGCTTCGCCCCAGACCCCGGTTTGCCAACGAAAATACTGTTCTAAGCCATCCCCCCTTCTGCAAAGTCGTTAATTCGCACCCTGTTCACTGCTGATCAGGAAGCCAGGGCTGAGGAGAGTCTGAAACAAGAATATCGATGTGAGTTACTTATTAGTTGTGTTTAAGCATAATGGAGGGAGACAAAACCATTCATTTTATTCCGGTTATACTTTAAATTGTATGATAAAGAACACCAGACTGATATGCGCATGTGCCATGATGCGACCTTGTTCAAAACTTGGCAGTGCAAATTTCGTTGTCAACACATGCTTTCTTGCAAAAGCATTACTGTTAAATGAAAAAGATAGATTTAGTTTAAGTTAACTGCCCTTGTTAATATGAGGCAGCTCTGATCATCACTACAATCGTGTTTTAAAAAAGTCTTGTAGACTACAATATTCCCTAATTCACATACTTACATCAATAAAACTCCTATGCTTTAACATCAAGAATGACTTTATATGGAATTTGCAAACTGACATTGTTCGTAACAGAGCTGCCTCATTGCTTGGGTTCGTTAATAGGAATATCGGTAGGAGTAGGCAACGTTCAGTTGAAACTGCTTACCTTACTTTTATTAGACCTGTTTAAACACATGGCAACCAGCGTGGCATCCACCTGCTCAGCAAAATATGTGCAAACTTGAAGCATACCGAATAGATCCACTAAAATGATTTACAGCAAGGCTAGTTTTAAGCACAGTGCTACTGTACGCCGCAATCGTTGTAAGATTCCTTAAAATAAAAAAAAATCTAAGCACACTGATGTTGAATTGTTGAGGGGTATGCTGTCTAGACAAGTGGATGTAGATCAGTTCATTAGAATGTCCATTAGCGAAAGACAGTTACCTCGAATTGATAATGGCATTCCCTTGATATCTCCAAGAGCTAGAACATCATCAAAGATTACTTTAAGTAGATTTTTGTTCTGTTTTGTTTGTTGTGGCATTGTTTTGTTAAGTTTATGTATTGATGATGTAATGATTATTGATGTTGTATTCAATACTGTATTTAAATTAGACATTGTATTACACGATCATGTATTGTTTTAAATGATGACAGGTACTCACGTAATATGGAGAAGATGCTCTTTCTGTCATATTCTCGCATTCACTTTTATAATGTTACATGTTTAAATGTCGTATTTTGTTAATTCAATTAGTACTATCAGCTGAGTGCTATGATTAATTGTGATTATCGTAGAAATGTACAGTCAGTGACACAAGTAGAGACTCCGTGTGTTTATTTTACAAAGCACAACCAAAATCAATTTACAGTGTTTGCAAATAACATATTTGACATCGCATAGCGATTAAACCAATTGATCTATCGGCACCAAACAACAAACCCAACCTCAACTCTAATTATGATATGTGCACTTTACGTACGTGATATCTACTACAGAATATTCTGGAATAAAATTTTCAAACCCCTTTAAGCAGATAATTTTGTTGATCAGTTATCAGTCCCATTACAAGTAAATGTAATAACCAGATTTTGCGACAAATTTGGAGATATATAAATCAAGTGGAACAGTAAGCCTCGATCAGAGGTAGACGTTGTAGCTGTTTTATACAACGTATAACGTAACAATTAATTCACTACAAATAATTTATAACTTATAAGATAATATACGATACAACACAATTAAGTTGTCTCGATTCAAAATCGGCCATGTCCATCATTGAAAACAAAAAAAAATCAATTTTCATTTTACTGTAAATATTCGTTCTTACCCAAAATTAAAGAATGTGATATTCAAAACTAGCCATTTGACTGATGTGACCTTGTTATTCAGTTGGGTTCAAAATTGGCCAAGTCCTAAAATTTAGGCAGGTCTGGGAAACAAATTGTATTTTTTTCGCTGATGGACATAGCCGATTTTGAATCTCGGCAACTTGCCATAAGATAAGATGCGTCGTAAGAATCACCCATAAGATAACAAACATACACAAAATTTATAAATTATACCGAAATGGACGTATTAACATAGATGCAGCACACAAGCATGTCATAAGCAGGGTTATGGAGACATTTCTCTATACAAAATACTGTTTCACTGCACCGATGTTATTAATAGAGGTATACAAGATAATCTTAATAGTAATAAATTTCATCTTAATTGTTGTTACCCACACTCGCACTTGGGAAAAATGAATCGTGTAAATTACAATCACAGAAAAACGCTCCTTAAAAATGAACAAAAAGTCGCGATAGGTTGAATGCGTCATAAACGTCTTAGTAACACCGAACATAAACATGAACACAAAACATGTTATTAAGATCCGAAACTTCGTAGATAAACAGACTAATACCAAACAGTCCTTGAAGTTTCATGACTCACATCATACCAAACAATACTTGAGCAAATAATACGGGTGTTACACAGGAGTTTCATTGTTAATGTGAGTTGCCAACAACATACACATCTACGAGTTATAAATACGAACCTTCACAAATTCTACACGTCGCCCCTTCGACGTCAACACCCTAATCAATTTGCGGATTATAAACATTTAAAATTACTTTGCCCCGCGACTGAATTCTCGCAAAGCTTGGCAAAACTTATTTTTGGGATAAAATATAATATTTTTGAATGTTATAGTTCATTTAAATTCTATTTGGACAAGCTTTGCATTATATGGTGTGAGGTGTTGTGTGTTGTTTCAGGTTCATGCTGGTAAATTGTACGGAGAATTCTTCCTGACAATCGCCACGTGCAACCGAGTAGCCATAGAAAGGAGTGACTTCGAAGAAACCTTGGAGAGGAGAACTCACGACTTCGAAGACGAGTAGCTACGTTTCAGATAAGAAGGTAAAGATTATGTTGTAATTCAAATTGATTAATAATAGACGTAACCATAGCCTTCTAGTTAATGAGGCTACATAGGTGAAATATCTAGGAGGCAGTCCACAGTTTCATACGCCTGCTTAATGAATGCAATATGTCGAGTTTTCCACAAATCTAAATTTCCTCATAGTTTATGCAAGGTGGGAAGGCATACATCCAATGGTCTAGTCTAATAACTTGGTTTTCCTTGATGAAAATTACAAAGTCCACACGTATATGACTGGTAAATTTACAATTTGACGTCTATTTGGACGGATTCAAAGGATATCGTTTAGTTCTCTATCGCGAAGTCGTTTCTAGAGTTCACGAGGCAGAGCAAAGAAGAGGAATCTCGACTGGGATCAAGTTCTCGTAGACTTTCACAGGGGCAGGCAGCAGCCGTGACCTAGCCTTATTAGCATGGATAGAAGCCGACCGTATTGCATTAATCTGAACATAAAATTTTGATTTCCATATAATACCTGTAAGAGATTATACATGACCTTAAATAAGCGAGATAAAATATTTACCTTACCATAGAGACATAAAATAAAAAGTAAATATTTTTAAGATGAGCTACGTCGAAAAAAGAGGGAATAATTTCAGAAGCTCAGCTTAGTGAGACCTGGAGGTTTCTTTACCAAGTGACAAAAGTCGACCGAAACGACACCTTTAGGGAGAAGATATTGGCACATCGAATTTCATCATACCAAATTTTAATAAAATAAGTAGTAGTAGTAGTAGTAGTAATTAAAGTAAAATTAAAAAAGTAATAAAATGTTAAATGTGTTACTGTTGCCAAATAAGCTTGTATATCTGTGGTCCGTTGCGTGCAGCGTTGAGCCAAGCATATAACTTTTGATTGGTAATAATGACAAATTTCACACTTTTAAAGCCGTCTGCAAATTTTTCTCTCACTAAATAAAAACTACATACAGCAAACGTAAGATATTATTATTCTTTCTTGTAAGATGAACATTCCAGGTGGCAGCTCACTTGCACTTCTCACAAAAGTAGTCGTCTCGGTTGACTATTGTCGCTAGTCGCTGTCGATCGTCTGTTGTCACAATAAGTTAAAAGACCACCAAGCCAGCACGGCAACCACGATTTGAGTTAAATAAAGTCAAGTAAATTGAAGAGTTGACCAAGGAACAATGAATCTAAAAATATATCTTTTTTTTGAAATCAGCAATAATCAATTGAATTTTAAAGAGACAAACAAATTAATTAAAATGTAAACATTGTTAAAAAAACAGCCATCTCAGAGACGCAGGATAAAAACAATCTTCATATCAAGTGTGTATCAAGTGGTGGGTCTGTTAGGTTTGCCAGCATTGACACCCACATCATTTAATTTATCTGAATAAAAAGTATAGTAGCTTTATGAAGAGGATGAATTTTCACAAAGTAGGGTTTTAATTTGGTAAATGACGATTACTGCAATGTTCCAAAAAGGTTGGATGAGCCTTCACAACAAGACCATTGCGATTAACTTCATATTATACTACTTTAGCAAGGATAACGCAAACGAAATTAACACAGCGATTTTCACTCCATGTAGATAGCGACCTGTAATATCCCCAACATCAGTAGCAAATCCAGTGTTGCAATATAAATCTTGAAAGTTTGATACACCACAATACACACTTGTATAGTGAACACAGGTTAAAAGAATAAATTAAATTGACATAATAGTTAGAACTACAATTATCTGCGTTTGTGTATGCGTTCATGTAGGCATCGTAAATTAGATTTTTTGTGGCACGGTAGGAACACTTAGGGCAGGGGAACTGCGGTTCTCACCTGCATTCATGCTTGGAGATTTGATACAAGGTTGACCTGTGACTAAACGTTTTGCCACAAGCATTACACTGGGGTCGTGGTATGTCATTGCATTCGTGTTTAACATGAAAGTTAAGAGAATTCTTCACCAAAAATGTCTTGCTACACTTCGGACACTTGTGCGGATCCTTGCGTCCACAGTCGTGTGTAATGTGGCTGTTTAGATGTTGTTTCATCGAGAATGTCTTGCTACACTTCGAACACTTGTGAGGCTCCTTGCGTCCACAGTCGTGCTTCTGGTGGTACGTGAGAGCCTTTTTCCACTTGTATGAACGAGGACAGTCTTGACACTGATGTTTTTCAGGGCCTGGTGTGTTTTTAGGAACCGGGCGCCATTCCTGCTCGGCATCTGTAAAATAATAATTATAATTGAGAGTAGGGGTATATGAAAAGAAGGAGCTTTGAGCTACATTTGCTGCATTATAAGAATTATGAAATAAATACTTTACCCAAACATAAAAACTCCACATAACCAGTACTAAGCATGATCCACACACCACAACAAAACTATAAAAAAAATATATTATTAGACAATATAATTCTATTTTCATACTAACATAAAGTAAAACAGGAGAACAATAAAATAGAATTCAACAGTGCAAAATGAAGGTAAATAGCACTCTTTGAATATTAGTTTTTACATAACTTCAAACCAGCAGGGAGTTTTCAGAACCAGTAAGTGATTTCTAATAAAATTATGGCATGCTGCTATCGCGAGTCGAGTGTTTTGCAAAATCTTAATCTTATACAAAAACCAATTACCATTCACATTCTTTCATTATCACATCCCTTCCTTTTTAAACACTTTCATAAAGTTCTCGTCGGTAGACGTGCAGAACACATTTTACCAATAATGTGCGGGATCGAAAAGACATCGCTTCCCCACACCGCCACATTAAAAAGTCATAAATTGCTATAGATGGTCAGAGAGGATGAGAAATATGGACTTTTATTATGATTAAAAATCGGTTGACTAGAAAAAAGTTAAGAACAAGGCCATCGAATACAAAAATTAATAATCAGCCATGAAAATATGAAATTTGTCAGTTTTGAAGTAAATTGGCTTAATGTAGCAGATGAATTTCCAATAAGTAGGTTTTTATTCTGTTATCCTTATACTAAACGAAATGTATTTATAGTGAGACACATTTGATGAATTGATTGTCGTTGGGCAAATTAGCACATTGAGAAGAGCATAGGGTTATTAATGACGATTTACCCAATGTACAGAAAATTGTACTGAGCCAACACAACGGGATTTATCTACATATTAACACTATTTTAGGCCATTATAATTCAAGCTTCATCAGCCCACTCTTGTGTGGATCTTTGGAGTGGGGGGTGCCTAGTTTACATACGCACCTAGAACTTCTTGCATTTTGGGAGGAGGGTGGAGGGAGAGAAAGAAAGGAGGGGGAAGGGAGTGGTTGGGGTTAGGGAAAGCTCCCCACCCCCACAATAAGACGCCATCTTGTGTCCGCCAACTTCGCCTGCAATGTGCCTTACTACCTACTGAGGACAGTCTTAACACTGTTGTCTTTCACAGGATAGTTTGCTGTCAGTATAGGGCGCCATTCCTGCTCAGCATCTGTTAAATTTGAATTATAATTAAGAGTTTATATGAAAAGATTAAACCATTAACTACAATAAGAATAAAAAAAATAATACTACACCCAAACATAAAATCGACACCTAACCAGTATCAAGCATGTTCGCCACGCCAAAACCATACATTATTAATTATGTGATACATTTTCGCAATTTATTCTATTATACCTTACTTACTTATCTTAAGTAAAACAAAAGCGCAATAGAGCACAATAGAGCAAAATTAAAGTCAAATGCATTCGTGGAATATTTGTAAAACAAAAAAGCATCAAAATGGGACTTTTAAGTGGTTGATCATAGGAACTAGTGGCATTGCACCTTGTGAGCTGCTGATCATAAAGATTTATTAAAATTTAAAAAGATAAAACTGCGAAAATCATTTTTAACACTATTTTCATTAGTAACTTTATCTTTTTTTTAGCCAAAATAAATACTGTTATATACAAGACATTACACAAAAATACACATCAATGCATCTGTTTTATTGTTTAAATTTCGTAATTTACCCATAAAATATCAGTGCATTACAAAAATCAATTGAAAACTAAAACTGCTACATAAATGAACTCAATTTTTTTACTTATTTAATTATGGCTACATTACAACAAAACGCAATGTGTGCAATTAAGAGCAATTTACCAAATATTTCATAGGGTAACAAAACAAAACGTGACTAAAGAGAACAATATAAAATTAAGTTACATAAAGATAAAACATAAGATATTACATAAGATTCAACTCATGCATGTGATAAACCAACTGCAGTTCATTTCCCATTAGTCAAGTAGACATTTTAAAGTTTCCCCATTTGGGCCCGGGATAGAATTTGGCCCAAAACAAGGCTTTGCTAATCGTCAAAGGTGAGGTAAAAGTGTAAGTCCATCTCGCAAACATCAGCTAGTACGTAGAAAAGTATCTCTCTCCCTGAAATTAGAGGCTAAATCTGGCGGTAGTCGTCGGCGACCTTGCCCCCTTCCCTTGACGATTTTCACTACGACGACTACGACAACAAAGACGACGACGATGACGACCAAGACAGTACAAACTATGACAAAGAAGATGACGACCGCGACGTGAGAACCCACCTCTTTTTCCCCCACCCCGTGGCCGGTTTGGACCAGCATGGGAATTCCCTTCCCACAACCCCTATTGGTTAGAGTGGTGCATTATGACCTAACAGATGACGCGCCCTTTATCCAACTAATCTCAAAATATGTCTTGCGAATAAGGAAAGGTGAAAATAACTTAACAAACTTAATAAGCTGTGCATTCAGATATTGACATAAACCATATACATGTAATTTCCCACTCAAATTATAAACGTGATAAATAAACTTACATTTTGAATGAGCCTTATGCCCGGCAGGCTTGTAATTCAACATTTTATAAAAGTGTGCTAACGGGAATATAAAATGTATTTAGTAAAACATGGTTGAAGAAATCAGTATCCTCAATAATAGTGCCAAAAAATAAAATCTTTCGTTAACAGGGTTATATATAATATAATTACACTCAAAATAAATTATTCAATCAAATTATTAAGGTAATTGTTTTTATCTTGCTATGGTTTCCTTATAGTCAGGGGAATAAGCGGCATATTATAGAGAAATTAGGCAAAAAATGATACAGGCAACAAATTTTACAGTGGGATAGGTATGAGTATAACGATCAATTTTTGGGGCGGCCACAAATTTTGGTCCCCATAGAGTGTCCACCAGTGAGATCTGAATTTTGACTTTTAAATATTTATTTACAAAGTTTCTGGGCGATTTATAACTAAATACTAATATACATATTGGTGGGGATGCTGTTTTACATACTGAAAAAAAAAGTCAAAAATTTAAATTCACAAAAAACAAAATGGCGGCCAATTGAATTTTGAGACATCAATACTTTGGCTGTGATTTTAAGACAAGATATTATAGATACGGGAAAAATATTTTACACAGTGATGTACATGACGATTACAACCAGCTTTAGGGGCGGATCCAAAATGGCGTCCCCATATCATGACCACCAGTGACATTTTACTTTTTCAACATAAATTGTGCTATAACTCGATTAAAAGGGATTTACTGATAAAAATAAGAACTCTACCACTACTTAAAATATATTTTATATTGCTAATAAATATAAAAGAGAAAAAAGTACACAAAAGTCATCAAAATCCAACATGGCGGCCTATTACTTATAGACCTGTGGCATAGACGGAGATAGCCAAGGAAAACTTTGCTTTGTTTATAAAAGCATAAATATTGACTCAGCATAACCTGAAAGTGATTTAAGGCAATTAGCCCACTCAAAAATGTTTTCATGGAACCCCTAAAATCCAAGATGGCTGCCAAAAAATGAAACTTTTCTCAATATAGTCTGATTTGTCTCATTTTCATTTGATGAGTGTAATTTCATGTGCTGAATAATATTTGAGGTTTAAACTAAAGTTTTTTATTTGGAAGCCACTAAAATCTAAGATGGAGGCCTAAAGTAGGAAATTTGTTATTTATTCCTGGATGTAATTAAAATTCGGTTTCTACGCTTATATTGAGCTACTAAGTGTAATTTTGAAGGCAAAATTTATAGAAAACATTATTTAATCCTCATTTCCTTCATTGTTCAAACTCAATCCAAGATGGCGACCAATTTTTTAAAAATAATTTTGTCTGATTTCAATTATTTTTATTTTATGCATGTACTTGACAGGCGTTGAATACGAATACATGGTACACATTTGCATTTTATAATCTAAAGCCTTACCAAAAACCAAAATGGGGGTTAAGAATGTTACTTTTGCTATTTTATACTCCGATTTGATTGAATTTTGGGTAATACATAGATTTAGGTGTCGAGTGTAATTTTGAGGTTAATTTAACATTAGCTTGAGTTTAATTGTCAACGATTTTTTAAAATACGTCATAATTAATAAACAAAACATTGCTATCTACACAAATCTTTTGTAGAATTTTAAAATAAAAAATCGGAGCATAAACTTCAAAAGTAACATTCTTTACCTCCATTTTGGTTTTTGGTACCGGTAAGGCTTTAGATTATAAAATGCAAATGTGTACCATGTATTCGTATTCAACGCCTGCCAAGTACATGCATAAATTAAAAATAATTCAAATCAGACAAAATTATTTTTAAAAAATTGGACGCCATCTTGGATTGAGTTTTAAACAATGTAGAAATGAGAATTAAACAATGTTTTCTATAAATTTTGACTTCGAAATTACACTTAGTGCTCAATATAAGCGTAGAAACCGAATTTTAATTACATCCAGGAATAAATAACAAATTTCCTACTTTAGGCCTCCATCTTAGATTTAAGTGGCTTCCAAATAAAAAACTTTAGTTTTAACCTCAAATATTATTCAGCACATGAAATTACACTCATCAAATGAAAATGAGACAAATCAGACTATATTGAGAAAAGTTTCATTTTTTGGCAGCCATCTTGGATTTTAGGGGTTCCATGAAAACATTTTTGAGTGGGCTAATTGCCTTAAATCACTTTCAGGTTATGCTGAGTCAATATTTATGCTTTTATAAATAAAGCAAAGTTTTCCTCCGTCTATGCCACAGGTTCTATAAGTAATAGGCCGCCATGTTGGATTTTGATGACTTTTGTGTACTTTTTTCTCTTTTATATTTATTAGCAATATAAAATATATTTTAAGTAGTGGTAGAGTTCTTATTTTTTATCAGTAAATCCCTTTTAATCGAGTTATAGCACAATTTATGTTGAAAAAGTAAAATGTCACTGGTGGTCATGATATGGGGACGCCATTTTGGATCCGCCCCTAAAGCTGATTGTTATCGTCATGGACATCACTGTGTAAAATATTTTTCCCGTATCTATAATATCTTGTCTTAAAATCACAGCCAAAGTATTGATGTCTCAAAATTCAATTGGCCGCCATTTTGTTTTTGTGAATTTAAATTTTTGACTTTTTTTTTCAGTATGTAAAACAGCATCCCCACCAATATGTATATTAGTATTTAGTTATAAATCGCCCAGAAACTTCGTAAAAAATATTTAAAGTCAAAATTCAGATCTCACTGGTGGACACTCTATGGGGACCAAAATTTGTGGCCGCCCCAAAAATTGATCGTTATACTCATACCTATCCCACTGTAAAATTTGTTGCCTGTATCATTTTTTGCCTAATTTTTCCGCTTATTCCCCTGACTATTAAAGGAAAACTCTTTGTTACAATTAGGATAGCGCAGCTCTATAACACACTCGTTCTTGATGTGCTAGATAAGGTCTCGAATCATTGCATACTGTCTGTTTCATTTTGGACAACGCAAATACTTTCCTTGCACGAACTACATGTGGATGGTTAAGTGTTTTTTCTTTGTTAAGACTACCCACTCAGTCATATAACTGATTTTCAGCTGACGACAGTAAACCAAAGCAACAAAGCCAATTCTGTAGGCCCCGACGCAGTCGACGAGTGAGCGGTAACCAATCAAAAATTGACATTTTTTTAAATAGAAAATATAGCAATCAGTGTCAATCTTGTTGCAATTAGAACAATTACAGTATTCAATTTGAATATTATCAGAATTTCAAAAGTTTACTGCATTGTGGGCAGCATAGATCATTCACACTTAATTTTCTTGATAGGCCACTTCACCCTGGCCACCAGCAATATTAATGTTCTAGTTAAAGGCAACGCATCCTTATTCACTGCTGATCAGAAAGCCAGGGCTGAGGAGAGTCTGAAACAAGAATATCGATGTGAGTTATTTATTGGTTGTGTTTAAGCAGAATGGAGGAAAACAAAACCATACATATTATTCCGGTTATATTTTTGGATGAGCGAAGCGAAGATTCCATTTCACTACACTGGAGAAAAAAATCCGGAATGTTTTTTTGGTTTGTTTGTTTGTTTGTTTGTTTCTTTTTTTTGTATTTTTGTTTGTTTGTTAACACGATTCCGGCTAAACCGATACTCCGATTGCGATGAAATTTTATGGAGGCCTTCGAAATCTCTGAACTTAGAACTGCCACGTTTTTGAGCGCAATCGGGATTTTTTTTCTCATAAAAAACGCAATTTTACGATTTTTTTCGATTTTTAAAAAATTTCTTCGACTTATAACACCTACATGCTTTATCCGATTGTAATGATTTTTTCACAGAACCTTAATTTTATGAATTAAATATTCGTGTCGTGTGAAATTTAAGCGTAATCAAAAAATAATTTCTTATGAAAATCGAAATTTTACGGGTTTTTTTCTTTTTGGATGAGCGTAGCGAGCGAAGCGAAGATTCCATTTCACTACACTAGAGAAAAAAATCCGGAATGTTTTTTTTTCTTTTTCTTTCTTTTTTGTATTTTTGTGTGTCTGTTAACACTATTCCGGCTAAACCGAAACTCCGATTGCGATAAAATTTTATGGAGGCCTTCGAAATCTCTGAACTTAGAACTGCCACGTTTTTGAGCGCAATCGAGAAATTTTTTCTCATAAAAAACGCATTTTTTCGATTTTTTTCGATTTTTTTAAAATTTCTTCGACTTATAACACCTACATGCTTTACCCGATTGAAATGATATTTTCACAGAATCTTAATTTTATAAATTAAGGTATTCGTGTGAAATTTGAGCGCAATCGAATAATTATTTCTTATGAAAATTGCAATTTTACGATTTTTTTCTTTTTTTAAAATTATGATTAATTAAAAAAATTAAGTTTATTTTTTATTTAAGTTAATTTAATTTAAAAAAATCTTCTACTAAGTAATGATTTTTTACAGAACAACAGAAAATCCGCGTAACACATGGCAGCTCAATGCACCAATTACGCTCATCCAACAACGCGGCGGGACTTAAGTGTTTTACTAGTTTAAAACAATTCTTTGACTTATAACACCTACCTGCTTTATCCGATTGTAATGATTTTTTTTACAGAACCTTAATTTCATAAACTAATATATTCGTGTTAAATTTGAGAGCATTTGAAAAATTATTTCTTATGAAAATTGCAATTTTACCAGCTTTTCTTTTTTAAAAATTACGGTTAATTAAAAAATTAAGTTAGTTTTTTATTTAATTTAATTTAATTTAATTTTTTTTTTTTTTTAAATATAATTTAATTAAATCAAATCTTCGACTAAGTAATGTTTTTTTTTTTCACAGAACAACAGAAAATCCGCGTAACACATGGCAGCTCAATGCACCATATACGCTCATGCAACAGTTTAGGAACCATATTATTCTTTCATTTTTAAAAAGTAGTATATTTATTTTCTTTATACTAGCACTTATTTCTAGCTAGCACTAGCACTTCACATTGCGTTTTAACCGTTCAGCACATGTATTTTTTCTTCCTTGTTTTTCTCTTACGTTTTGTCCCATATATTCAGAACAATCATTTAATTTTTCCCGTACTATTTTCTTAGAACATTTATGTTCTTTCACTCGTTCTAGGAAACTTAAATTATCAATATACAACACTTTATTCACCTCGATTAGGTTTTCTAAGTCGTTCTGCAATGCATTATTTACTTTATATACATGTTCCAATTTAATCTGTAATCCGTCTACATTCGTGCGCCGTGTATGCTCATCCTTAGTGAGATGTGTGACCTCGTTTTGTAGGCGAATATTACGCTCATGCAACTGCACATTATCTTGTTGCAAGTTTGCATTAGCCTTAGTCAATTCATTGACGGTTGTTTTAATACCGATAATACTACAATTAACTTGATTATTATCATCGTTTAACAGTGCATTCGAACTGTTCAACGCCTCTAATTGTATTTCCAGATTACAATTGTTGTTAATCAACTGCGAATTAGTTGTGAGTAGTTCGTTCAGTCGTTTATTGAGATTATTGTTCGTCTCTAGTATACTATTATTATCCCTGGACGACTGTTCAATATCGACATTCAAATTATGAATATTTGCTTGTAATTGATTGTTATTATGATGTACTCTACTATTAATGTAAGACACTTCACCTATCTGCGATTGCAATCGGGCATTTTGTTCAGCCGTCGAACTTACATATTCGTCACTAGCTTGTAATTTAGCTTGTAGGTTCATGTAGCACATAGAATGTTATTATTATTATTATTATTATTATTATTATTATTATTATTATTATTATTATTATTATTATTATTATTATTATTTTATATTTTATGTTTTTCAGGTATTTATCAATTTTCTTCTATTCTGTTCATTCATAAATTTACTCATAATGTCAAACTTTATATAATTATCACATTGTTTAGACTCACATGTCGGTAATTTCAATTAATCAAATTTCAATTATATTAGGTTAAGTGTTCAGAAGTGAATAAATCCTTATCTTTAATAAACATAGTTCCACAGATAAGCTGCATGTGCAGTTTGTGGAAGGTCGAATGTATGAAATATGTAAGGTTATGAAAGAAAGAAATGTATCTACAATAAAAAAAAAAAAAAAAAAAAATTATTATTATTATTATTATTATTATTATTATTATTATTATTATTATTATTATTATTATTATTATTATTATTATTATTATTATTATTATTAATTCTTTATTGTCAACGGGGCAAGCCCCACGAGTGCAATACAATAAACATACATGATACATAATACATAGTACAATTTAGAACAATAATACAGTAGATATATACAACAAGTAGTAGGATGTGTAGTTTGGGTATGAGTGTGCGTGTGGTGTGTATGTGTTGTGTATGTGTATGTGTGCACGTGTGTTTTTGTGTGAGTGTGTGTGTGTGTGATTAAGTAATAGCCCTGATTTTCAGTTTAAAGGTGTGTAGACTGGTGTTATGCAAGTCAAGGTCGTGATTTATTGATAACTGATTGTATGTTGACTGTAGTCTATTCATACACGAGTACTTGTAAACATCTATACGACTAGGTGGGATTTGGAAAACTGTGTGCCTACGTGTGTTTCTTGGTGGTACATGATAGTTGATTCTTTCTGTGAGGGTGGAGTCGATCAGGTTGTAAACAATTTTATAGAGAAAAAGAATGTCCATACTCTGTCTTCTGCTTTCAAGAGATTTTAGAAACAAGGAGTTGCACATAGTTGTGTAGTTTGATCGGTGGTATTCGGTATGAGATTTGAAACACATGTATTTTATGAAACGTTGCTGCACGCGCTCCACAGCAGCACTTTTAGTCAGGTGATGTGGGTTCCAGATCTGAGTGGCGTATTCCACCTGCGGTCTGACTAGAATCACATATAGAATACGTAGTGTTTTCTCACTGAAGGTGTCTAATAAGTTTCTCCTGAGAAATCCTAACATTTTTGGAACAATTTTGTTCACATGAGTACTAAAACTCATGCTGCCGGTGAGATGGACTCCGAGATCATTTACTTCCTGCACACGCTGTAGGTTCGAGTCGCCGAGTTTGTAATTATGTGTACCGTAGTTATATTTTTACGTTTATTTGTAAAAGAAATTACGAAGCACTTTGACACGTTGAGACTTAGTTTCCAGGTTGAGCACCAGATGAACAGTGCGTCTAGGTCTTGTTGGAGTTTGATACCGTCTGATTGATCATTAATTGGGAGGTACAGTTTAACATCGTCGGCATATAAGAGGCACTTTGAATTTTGAATGTTTGTAGGGAGATCATTAATGAAGAGGGTGAATAAGAGAGGCCCAAGGATTGAGCCTTGTGGAACTCCCGAAGAAACACTATTTGATGCCGATAAACTTGAGTCGATGCCAATGGATTGTGTTCTAGAAGTTAAATAGTCGCTAATCAAGCTCAGGATCTGTCCACAGAGACGACTGTAGGCCTAACTTGTCGACGTTTTCGTCAACTAAATGAATACCTGTCATTTTCAGTTGGGTTGTTGGGTGTGGAACGTTGGAAGTCTGGCTAAACCTGTCAGAAACCCTAGATACACACTCAACCTGTGTAGGTCTACAGAATGACACTAGGTTCGATACCTGGTCACGTAATTCACTCATCTCATGTTGTACCGCCGCGAAACGACTATTTATCGAAACCGTGGGGTCGAGAGAAAGTGTATTCACTTCTGACGTGAAACTAGCCTCATTCCTAGTCTCATAAAAATCGATTACATTGTTTCCTTCCCTTAACTGACTTGCACTATATATTAGATCGAAATTAAAGAAACGAAGGAAGTCTACACCCAAAATTCCCCCCCATTTCAATCCTAGTTCCCTATTAAACACTGCAAAATGCGGGTAGCTATACGTTCGATTCCCTAGCTGAAGGTCCACGTGAGCTACTCCTACAATCGGTAGCTGGTGCCCTGTTACACTAGAAATGTATCTCGTATTTGTAGCTATCGGAATACCATATAGGTTTGCAATATCCTCACTTAATAGTGACACATCCGCTCCCGTATCTAAAAAAGTACAACATTAAATTTAAAGTGCTAATTATAGTTCTTTTCGTCTGTGCATGTGTGCATAATGACGAAGCAAACTAGATTTTCGTGTGGCACGATAAGTACACTTTGAACAAGGGATCTGTGGCTCTTTCCCGCAATCGTATTTCGAGTGGTTACACAAGGCTGATAGAAGACGAAACGTTTTGCCACAAGCTTTGCACTGGGGTCGTTGTTTGTCAACGCATTCGTACGTAACGTTAGTTACGTGACGGTTTAGATTCATCTTCATCTTGAATATCTTGCCACACTTCGGACACCTGTGCGGCTCCTTGCGTCCACAGTCGTGCTTCTTGTGGAAAGTGAGAGCCTTTTTCCACGTGAATGAACGAGGACAGTCTTGGCACTGATGTATCTCAGAGCGTGGTGTGCTGTCAGGAACAGGGCGCCATTCCTGGTCAGCATCTGTAAAATTGTTATTATAATTGAGCGTAATTATGAAAAGAAGTCACTGTGAGCATTTATAAGAATAATGAAAATAAATACCATAAGCAAAAATAAAAATCAACACTATCAAGCATAATCCCCACACCAAAACCATAAACTATATAAAACAAAATGACACACTTGAAACAATCAACCAAGGTCACTTACTGCACAACAATTGCTAATTTTAAGGGAATTCTGTGCATTGGAAGCTACGAAACGTTGAGGCGGCGTTTGGTTTCACCAACGTGAGTCCTGTCACAATCGCACGGGATTTCGTAAACAACGTTCCGGGCTTGTTGGTTGGTATTATGGGGTTTGGTCTTGCACATTTGTTTTCTAAGTGTTGGTGGATTTATTTTAAACACTGCACGAACGTTGAACTTGTTAGCTATGCTCCGTTATTTCTCAGAGAATCCAGGAAAGTAAGTCACAGCTATGGTTTTGTAGGGCTTTGGAGTGTCACCTCCGGGTTAGTTTACATCGCGAGGGTCTTCAGCGAGGATGGCTGAACAAGCTCAGGGGGGTTGTGTAGTAAGTGACCTTGACGGTTAATTATTTTAAGTGGGCTATTTTGTTCTATTTCGTTCCAGGTCAATAAGCATCATAAAAAGTATTATACTATCTATTTCCACAATAAATTTAAATTTTCTTACGAACTAATCTAAGGTAAAAAAAAAACAATAATGAAATAGAACTAAATAGAGCAACATCAAGGTGAAAAGCGCTCGTGGAGTATTTTTTGAAATAACTGAACAACACACAAGTGAGGAGGTTAAGTGGTTTAGTTTAGGTATATTTAGTGGTATTGCACCATGTGAGATGTCGGATCTATTTCTAATAATAAATTGAAAGTAATCAAAAAGACAAATTGGCGTAATTATATTTTATAACACAATTTTAAATATAATATTAAACATTTTAGAAGTCAAAACGTTTAGACATAATTTTTAGAAAATACACATTATTATTTACATTTTTTTAATTCAAAATTTATACAATATCAGTGACATTCAAAAACATCTATTGCAAAAGTAACTGCTAAATAAATGAACATAAAGTGAAATATGTTAAGAAATAAAATAAGTAGTACAAATAAGAAAAGTTATATAAAACCACTACATTATTTAATTAAATTTATTGCGATACTCATTTATATTTTGCAATTGCATGAGTTTCCTCATAGGCAAACTCATTGTTACGATTGTGATACGCAGAGCAGATATTTACAACACTCGTTCTTGATGTGAAAGTTAAAGTCACGAATTGTTGCACAGCGTCAGTTATTTATGACTATGCAAATACTTTCCACTCTCGAACTTCATGTGGGTGGTAAATTGGCATTTCTGATTGAAGACTTTGCCACAATCAGGGCAATCAAGGACATTACCATACTCAAACTTCTTGTGAATGGTAAAGTCTCTTTCCTTCGTTAATAATTGGCACAATATGGGCACTCAACAATTTTAAAATATTTATATTTTAAATGACCGTAAAATGCCAAATTTCTTGTTGCAGTTGGAACAAGTATCGTATTTACCGCAATCTTGTTTAGCAATACACTTCAAATAATTTACGCATCATTATTCACACTTCCATTCTCTTCATGAGCCACTTCCCCTGGCCCCACAACAAAGTGTGTTTGTAAAAGGCCTCATATCCTTTCTGAATCACAGCTGATAAAGAGCCAGGCTGAGAAGAGTCTGAAACAAGAATATCGATGTGTGTTACTTTTTGGGTAGTGTTGAAGCAGAATGGAGGAAGACAAAACTATATATTTTATTCTGAGCTTTTCTAGTCTAAAAAGGTTGTATTTTATGGTGTATGATAAATAAGACCACCAGCCTTATGCGCATGTGCCAAAATACGACCCTGTTCGAAACTTGTCATTGAAAATTTAGTTGTTAACCGATATTTTCTTGTCAGTGCATTACTAATAAAAGTAAAACGCTAGATTTTTGTTTGTCAACTCCATTGGTTCATTTGCAACAACACAGATCATTACCACAATAGTGTTTTGATGTCGCAAATGCACGTTTAATTGTCAAACACCACTGTGGCCCGTGCCATTAAAATGCGCGCGTCTCCTGGCCGAGTTTACTCTCTGTTGTATGTGTGTTCTGTGGACACGGCTCAGTTCTCGTCGGCAGACGCGAGGAACACATTTAACCAATAAGTTTAAGACTTAAGGCTGCAGGATCGAAATAACGACAGCGCCGCGCCACACGGCCACAGTACAAAATGATTAATTGCTGTAGAATGTCAAGGGAGATGAGAAATGTTGAGTATACATTTTTATTGGGTTCATGGATTGACTTTTTAATATTCCCGAATTAAATATGGTTTTCATTTTTAAAGTCATAACTGATCCATAATCGCATCAAGAATGTTAAAAATAATTATGACTTTTGTGTAAATGTACAGTCAATTAGAGTAGTTATTTTCTCTGCTATAAATGCTATGACCACTTTACGTACGTGATGTCACCTACAGCCTATAGTCCAACCCCATATTTTTATTTTTTGTTTATTCTTGTTTTGTTAAAATTGCAAACAAGAAACGGCGCGACGCTAGCAAATATCTTGCTAAAACACTCAAATCTGTGGAAATCTTGTGCCGCGAAGAGCCTTGATGAAGCACGTGAAACTAACTAATTTAGCACATGCAGTTGGTTCTCCCATAAGTGCTCCCTGCACAGGGAAAGGGAAATGACTCACTGAGCAGTCTTTGAGGGCGGGCGGCAGGTCGTTCCATTGGTTAACTACCCGGAAAGAAAAGCACGTCGGCCCGAGCAGTCCTTTGGCCGGAGGGGGTTGGAGGCGGGGGTGCCTATTATCGTCGCCTCTCAACACGCGGCCCGGGATGATGCGCGCGCACACGTCAAATCAGTGGCGCCACTGGGGCATCTTGATAATTACATACTTTGCATTAACCACTCCTACCTTTTGTATGGTAAAATATTTCTGGGGTTGCAGAAAGAGTCTTCATCCTCCAGAAAGAGCAAGTAGGATAATAGCGGGGGCTTCTAGAAAGCGATCTTGTCTAGCAGTGCATGTGTACTGAATCTGTCAGAATCTCATTTTGTTGCCTTAATGCCGACATCTTCCAGCAATACTCAACTGTTCATGATCACTTTACACAATCCAGAAATTAAGTTCATATTTCGTCATTGCTATTTTCTATGTGTTATATCATGTACTACTCATCTTCTCTTAAATAACTTTCTCGCTAAAACCTTTGTTAACCTTAATCTTAGAACAATCATTCATTTCACAACACTTATCTCCCTCTTTAGAGAACAGGGGGAAAGTTTTTTATACATTTACACTGTATCAGTCAAATGAAAAAAATTTTACTTAGGGTACTTACTTACTTACAACCTTTAAATACACAGTTTTAAATTCGTACGAGCATATTTTTTTATTAATCAGTTTATGAATCAGATAATCTATTTATGTGAAATCACACTTGCTACAACTTATGAAATATATAAATAAAGTTAATCAGGGACTGACGTTGCAACTTTTTTTTGGGGTTTTAAGGGAAAATAATTCACAAATAATATTAAACTAACAAGCTGTACAATCTAAATGGTGCGTTTATCCATAATATAATGTATGATACAATACATGTTATAAGATAAGATCAAGGCATGTGCCATTATAATCATCCATCGAAAGACAACACAAATATTTTAGAAATTTAACCGTTATATAGGTTTTTACAAAGATGCAGTACCCAAGCATGTCATATTGAGGGTCATGGAGGCATACTGTGCAACCGCACGGATGTAAGACTCATGAGTAACGTCCAAAATTAAAGTGATGCACAATCGCACCTGTATGAAATAGTATAGACGAAAAAACAAACAAAAAATAAACATTTACACGACGGATTCAATGCGTCATGAAAGTCTTGGTAACAAAGTATATTATATACATAGACACAAAAAAGTCATACAGCTACGAAAGACTCCATGTATAAACAAGCTAATACCAAACAGTTAATAAGTCCGTCATGTTTCACAACGCAGATTGTATCATGCAATACACGACCTAAATAACAATCATGTTATACAGGAGTTTTGTTCTTAATGAGTGAAGCCGACAACATACACATCTACGGTCGAGTTATATAAACTTTACATACATGCCCTTCTACGTATACACCCTTCCCAATTTATGAATAATAAATATATAGGTCACTTTTCTTTGTGGCTACATTCCCGCAAAGCTTGGCAAAATTATGTTTTGAGTAACAATATATTGTTTTTTAAAGTAATAACTCATATAAATTCTGTTTTGTCAAAAATTGTTGTGTGGCGAGTGGTTCGTTGTTTCCGGTGTATGCTGGTGACTTGTACGGAGAATTAATCCACATAATCGCCACGTGCAACCGAGTAGCCATAGAACAGAGCAACATCGAAGATTCCTTGGAGAGGAGGACTCGCGACTTCAAAGACTACCAGCTGCATTAAAATTTTTTAAGATTGTTTTGATCGAAGAATAATTAATATATAAAAATCACTTCGCCCCGTGACTGCATCGTCGCAAAGCTTAAAAAAATTTGGATGAGCTAATTCATTTAAAAAATATATATTTAGTATATTCAAAATATAATATGACACATAAATAAACATACTAAAAATATTGTTTTTAAAAATAGTGCACAATATAAAAATAAACATGCAGTTATATATACTAGGAAGCTTTCCAAAAGCTTTTTCTGTCGCGTTGTTGGATGAGCGTAATTTTTAAAATATGAAAAAAGCGTAAAATTAAGATTTTCATGAGAAATAATTTTTCAAATACGCTTAAATTTCACACGAATTTATTAATTTATAAGGTTCTGTGGAAAAATCATTACAATCGAATAAAGCAAGTCGGTGTTTTAAGTCGAAGAAATTTAAAAAATCGAAAAAACGAAAAATTGCGATTATCACGAGAAATATTGTTTCGATTCTGCCCAAATTCTACGCGAATATATCAATTCATTAAATTAAGGTTCTGTACAAAAATCATTACAATCGGACCAAGCATGTAGGTGTTATAAGTCGAAAAAGTTTTTAAAAAATCGTCAAACTGCGATTTTCATGAGAAATATATTTTTCGATTACGCTTAAAAACGTGGCAGTTCTCAGTTTAAAGATTTCGAAGGCCTTCAGAAAATTTCATCGCAATTGGGTTAACGGTTTAGCCGGAATCGTGTTTAACCAACACACAAAAATAAGAAAAAAAAAAAGAACATTCCGGATTTTTTTTCTCCAGTGTAGTGAAATGGAAACTTCGCTTCGCTCGCTACCGTTCGCTACCCCTCATCCAAAACATTTTTTTTTATTAAAAAGCTAATCCAAATGATATTTTGTTAACTGTGCAAGGTCTGGGGGTGTGTAATGAGTAACGTGTATGCTGGTGACTTGAGCTTCTCGTGAAAGAGGGAAAGACAATTTCGGAAGACTAGTTTAGTCAGATCTTAGTCAGACCACGGCATTGAGTAGAAAAATTATACAATCAGCAATCTTAATATAAAATTTATAATACTCAGAGTATATTAGCTTAATGAAGAGGATGTATGTTCACCAAGAAGATATTTAATTCGTTTTTCTTTTTCAAAACGAATTGTGTTAAGGAATTTTATTCGTTTTTCTTTCTCAAAACGAATTGTGTTAAGTTTAAGTCGCCGAGCAATTGGCACGATGAGAAGTGCATGGCGGTGTGAATGACATTTCACCCGATAAACAGAAAAAGTATATAAGCCTAGACAACGGAATTGTGCGAAAATCAACATTACTATTTTATACTAGTCCAGAATAATGCAAATTACACAAACACAGAGGTATATTTTTCATTTAAGTAAGCGACTTAAAGTCCACAACATATGTACCACATCATGTTGCAAATAGAAAAATAAAGAATTGCAACAACACAAAATAAATTAAATAAGTTTTGTTTTGAAAAGAATAAATCAAATTGATATAGTGATAATTATATTCCTCCGCGTTTGTGGGATGCGTTCATAATGAAAAACGTAAATAAGATTTGTGTGTGGCTCGATAGGAACACTTTGTACACGGGAACTGCGGCTCCTTCCCGCACTCGTGTTTAGTGTGTTTATACAAGGATGACATAAGTCTAAACGTTTTGCCACAAGCTTTACACTGAGGTTGTTGTTTGTCAACGCATTCGTGCTTAATGTGACGGGATAGATCATGTTTCATTGAGAATGTCTTGCTACACTTCGGACACTTGTGCGGCTCCTTGCGTCCACAGTCGTGTCTAACGTGATGGTTTAGATCTTTCTTCATCGAGAATGTCTTGCTACACTTCAGACACTTGTGCCGCTCATTGCGTCCACAGTCGTGCTTCTGGTGGAACGTGAGATCCTTTTTCCACTTGTATGAACAAGGACAGTCTTGACACTGGTGTTTCTCAGAGCCTGGTTGCTATCAGGAACGGGGCGCCATTCCTGCTCAGCATCTGCAAAAAAAAAATAAGTTTAATTGAGAGTAAATGAAAGGAAGCAGTTTTGAGCTACATTTGCTGCACTATAAGGATTATGAAATAAAAAACTATAACCCAATACAAAAACGCCACATAACCAGTATCAAGCATGATCCCCCAACCCAAACACAAAACATATAAAATTATTATCTTTTTTGACAATATCATTACATTTTTATTATAACTATCAAAACAAAAACAAAAAAAACACAAAAAAATAGGATTCAATAGAGCAAAATCAATTTTAATAGCACTCGTGGGGAATTGTATAACAGAACAACAAACCAGTTGGGAGATTTTTTAACGTCAGTGATTTACTATTATGGCATGCTGCTATCGCGTTGTCGAGTGTTCGCATCCGTATATATATATATATATATATATATATATATAATCCGCACGTATATAAATTTAATACTGTTTAAATTGATGTCCATACGATTCAATTCGAAGGCTATATTTTTGTTGTTTATCAAGAAACCGAACTAGAGTTGGGCGAGGCAGAAGAAGAATCTCGACTGATATGAAGTTCTCGTAGACTTTCACAGGGGGAGACATATGACGTGACTAGCCTTCTAGGCACGGTAAGCTACTGATCACATGATATTATTTTATAATTATCTAAACATTAAGTTTTGATTTCCCTATAATACTAAAAAGAGATTAAAACATATAAAGTTAGTAAAAAAATAAAATATAAATGAGCTACGCCATCAAAGATTGAGAGGGAAGACAGTTTCGTAAAACCAGTTAAGTCAGACACAAGGCAATCATTGCCTTGTCCGACAATGGTCTGACTATAGTCTGATAATCAGCCCTCTTAAAGAAATTCAAACTTTGTAAGCCAAATATAAGGATATATTGTCATGTACTGTAGAGTACATGTTGACTTAATACTAATTATCTCGAGGTCCAATACATTTCGGAATGCAATCAGAGAACATGCGTGAGTTCATTTTGGGTCAAGACGTCTAGTTACTTTCCGGTGTGGCTCATTTAGTCGCAATACAGGAAGGGAATCGACCGACATAACGCTGAATACAAAAGATTGCACAACTAAATAGTGCTTTTAAAATAGGACTTTGATAAAGTGCACTGAACGAGAGAGTGCTGAGGTACGAAGAGACGTTCGTGGAGAGAGAGAGACGAGTGACAACCGTTGACGGAGGAGGTCAGGAGAGTGGCAACAACAATCGCAGTACGTGAACCGGATGAAGAACCAGAACAAGGATTAGCCGTAAGAAGAGGTGAAGTGAGAAGACATCGCCGGGTTCGACATCAGGGTGTCCGGGGAGAGCCAGTCTAAACCACATACCAGGAACCACAAGCATTCGGTAAGCCATGCACACCCATTAGTAAGTCATAGAGTCAGTAGAGGTATGAACCCACGGTCTGCCAGACGGAACTCATAGGTTCGATCCTAGGCCAGAATAGGAGGGTTATTATGTTTATCTTTAATACAGTGCTGGTCTCTTGAGTGGATTCACGTCTAATTACTGTGTCTACCTCCCCTCCATGAACCCACCTACCCACGATCCTGGTCCGTGCTAGTTATTTAGGCCTAAAGAGTAACACTGCGCCCCTACTTAAACACTCATTTGGCGCTCACCATCCTCAGCCAAAGGGCCTAATTAGCTATGCGTGACAATACAATACTTGAGCGAAATAAAGTGGGTGTTATACAGGAATAACAACATACACATCTACGGTCGAGTTATAAATATAAACCTCCAATTCTTCACAGTCCTTTCTACTACAACACCCTTAGTGATGGTGATGATCTTACCTTAACTTTTAGTATACCCTTATAATGTTTGGATTATAAACGTATATGAAACTTTGCTTTGCGACAGCATCAACGCCAAGAATGGCTAAGATAAATTTTGGGTTATAATAATATATTAGTTTAATGATATAGCTAATTCAAATTCTATTTTGTGAAGCTTTCCAGTGTGTGGTGTTTAATAATGTGATGAATTAGTTAAACCATGGACTTATAATAGTAAATCCATGATTAAACTACACACTGCTCTTTTAATAAGACAAAACTATGTAGGTAACGATATTTCGAAGACTATTCAGTCCTCTTCAACTAGTTTAAGGCTATTCCACCGCGTTTTTCTATTTTCCAAAATATGCTACTAAGTCAAAATATATTGAATGGCTTTGAAACATGGCTATTTTAGAAAATCAAAAATTTTTTTTCCAAATTTTTCTGATCCGGTACACGGCCAATATAGCCACCTCAAAATAATTTCAAACTTCAATTCGCCAGGGCACACCATTCAACGTAGGGTGTTGTGCTTTTGTGACATTAATTTTCAACTGTGTTTCTTTGGACTGACTGAGAGAAAACATATTTATTTTAACAATTGTCTTTCCTGCGAATTTTTCGTTTGGCGGTACAAATCGGTAAAAAATACCCCAAACGAAAAAATTCGCTGGAAAGACAATTGTTAAAATAAATCTGTTTTCTCTCAGTCAGTCCATAGAAAAACAGTTAAAAATTAATGTCACAAAAGCACAACACCGTACGTTGAATGGTGTGCCCTGGCGAATTGAAGTTTGAAATTATTTTGAGGTGGCTATATTGGCCGTGTACCGGATCAGAAAAATTTGGAAAAAATATTTTTGATTTTCTAAAATAGCCATGTTTCAAAGACATTCACTATATTTTAACTTAGTAGCATATTTTGGAAAATAGAAAAACGCGGTGGAATAGCCTTAATGCTATGATGTTTTAATGGTTTGTTATAATGTTATGGTTTATGTTTATGATATAATTATTAAACCAGTTGAAGAGGACTGAATAGTTTTCGAAATGTCATTACCTACATAGTTTTTTTCATTATTTGAAAGAGAAGTGTATAGTCAAACTAATTCATCACATTATGTAACTTCATCTGCTCTAAAAGTTTCATTAATATTAGTGTGGTATTGATACGATATTTCAGGAGTATTCCTCATAGTCACTATGTGCAACATACACACTACACAGTCTACGAAAGAGAAAGACTTCGAAGACGAGTAGCTACACTTCAGATAAGAAGGTTGATCAAGTAAGATTTGACCAAAATGCTAAATTCATAGACATAACCACGGTCTCCTAGTTATAGAGGTAACATACGAGAAATATCCAGGAGACAGTCAAAGTTTCACACGCCTGCATTTCGGGTTCATAAGGTAATAATTCATTATCGGATTTTTTTCAAGTCTAATTTTTTTCATGGTTAATGCAAGGTGGGTAAGGCATACAATAATTCCATTATCAAATGACATTCCTTTCGTTTGATGATAAGAACCAACGTTCACACGTAGATGATAAATACAGTTCAATTTGTTATCCATACGATTGAATTCAGAGGATATCTGTTTGTTTTTCTACATGAAGTAGATTCTTGAGTTGACGAAGCAGAAAAAGAATCTCGACAGATATCAAGTTTTTGAAGACTTTTACAGGAGCAGATAAATTACGTGAATAAGCCTTCTAGGCACGGCAAGCTTCTGACCACATTATATTATTATTATCAAAACATAAAGTTGTAATTTCCCTAAAATACTAAAAAGAGATAGTTGTTTAATTAAAATAAACGAGATTATTATTTTTTTTTGCTAAAAAGATAATATAAAATATATACAATGTCAATTTGAAAAAAAATGAAAAAAAAATGTTCGGACCCACCAGAAGGGCGCGACAGAACCTCCAATGATTTTATATCTGCTTTCGCTGAACTGGCTTTCTCTCAACTGGTCACTGAGCCAACCCGAATCACCAACTCGAGTGAGAAGACTATCGACCTGCTGCTCTGCGATGCGCCCAGCATCGTGTCAACGGTGGAGGTGGTGCCTGGCGTGAGTGACCATGACGCTGTCCTGGCCACACTCTCATTGACTGCCATCCGTCCTGTGAGTGCAGCCCGAGATGTTCTTGATTTCACTAAAGCAAACTGGCAGGCCCTGAACGAAATGCTTTCTGAACGACTGCCGGAGGTGCTGCAGCTGGAAGACTTCAATGAAGCCTGGGAAAACTGGAAGCGTATCGTCTTTGAGTGCGCAGATGAGCACGTTCCAAAGAGGAGAGTAGGGGGGAACAAGCGTCGACTCCACCCTTGGCTAAGCAAGAGCATTAAAAAGATGATCGACGTCCGGGACAGACTGTTTGCCCGATGGCGGGAAAACCAAATTGAGAGACGCAAGAGAGGCCTATCTTGCTGCCAGAAGATCGACACAGGTGGCTCTTCGGACGGCCAAGGACAACTGGATGTGGGGACTTGGGCGAGGTGCAGACAGCAGAAAGTTCTTCTGGCGCTACATTAATTCCAAGGCAACTATTCCGAACGATGCTGCGAGTTTCAAGGTAGGGGGAAAAACCGTGTCAGACCCCAAAGAGGTGGCAGCCTGTTTTAGTGAGGCGTTCCAGAGCAATTTCTCGCGGGCGGAAACATTTTCCCCGTCCACCAGGGAAACGCGCCCGCCACCCAGCTTTCAGAACAGCCCACCATGAGCGAGCTGACTTGCTTGCCCGGTGACATAAAACAGCTTCTACGGGGGACTAAAGCGAATACAGCAGCGGGCCCGGACGGCGTGCCTGCAATTCAACTTAAAAAACTCCGCGAACGCTCTCAGCGACTCACTTGCCCACCTTTTCAACATGGCGCTTGAACAGGGTATTCCAACAGAATGGAAAACGGCGTCCGTGGCACGATCTACAAAGACGGCGACAAGAGAGACATAAAGAACTACAGGCCAATCAGCATCACCTCACTGGTCGGTAAGACGATGGAACGTTTTGTGGGGAGACCGGACGAGCGAGTTCCTTGAGAGCCAAAACGTCATCCCTGCGGCGCAGCACGGCTTTCGGCAGCGCCGTTCTTGCACCACTCTCCTCGCCGGCGCCATTGACTCATGGACGGCGGCACTGGACGAGCGTAGCGGAGCTCACATTCACTGTGTCTTTCTCGATTGGTCTAAAGCGTTCGATAAAGTGCCACACGTGCGTCTACTATCCAAGCTCGAGCATTATGGCATTAAGGGCAATTTGCTTAGGTGGTTTGAGAGTTTCCTGGTCGGCCGCACACAGTTCGTCCAGTTCAACGGCGAGCGCTCAGAATTCCGGGACGTGCCCTCGGGCGTCATCCAGGGCAGTGTGCTCGGCCCCCTGCTATTTAAACGTCTTCGTAGCCGACCTCCCTACCTCGGCAAGGATCCAAATGCTCCAGTACGCTGATGACGTCACCCTGTACTGTATCGTGGGCACCCAAGAGGATGCAGACGCCCTCCAAGCAGACCTAGACGACATTCAGATCTGGTGCGACGAAATGGCATGTCGCTCAACGCCCTCAAGTGCAAGGATGATGGACATTACGCGCGCTCGCACCCCACTTTACTTCATGTACACCATCGATGGTGTCCCACTCGAGTACGTCGACAAGCAGCGCCTCCTCGGCGTTCACATCACAAGCGACCTCCGATGGAACGTGCACACCGACATCGTGCGCACCAAGGCGTTGCAGGTGCTGGGTTTCGCGGCCCGCAACCTGCACGGCTGCACGCCCCGCGTCAAGAGGATGGCCTACCTGTCGCTAGTCAAGCCCTCCATGACTTTTGGGCCCTTTCCCCCCTGGCACCCAACTACCATCGAGAACACTACAAAGCTTGAGAGGGTGCAGAGAAGGGCGCTGCATTTCATACATGGCCGTAACCTCCCCCCACCCTGTGACCAGATGCAGGTTATGCCAATGACCATGCACCTGCAGTACACCGATCTGGTGTTTTTTAAAAGATGCCTCAGTGGCGCCACTGATTTTGACGTGTGCGCGCGCATCATCCAGGGCCGCGTGTTGAGAGGCGACGATAATAGGCACCCCGCCTCCAACCCCCTCCGGCCAAAGGACTGCTCGGCCGACGTGCTTTTTCTTTCCGGGTAGTTAACCAATGGAACGACCTGCCGCCCGCCCTCAAAGACTGCTCAGTGAGTCATTTCCCTTCCCTGTGCAGGGAGCACTTATGGGAGAACCAACTGCATGTGCTAAATTAGTTAGTTTCACGTGCTTCATCAAGGCTCTTCGCGGCACAAGATTTCCACAGATTTTGAGTGTTTTAGCAAGATATTTGCTAGCGTCGACGCCGTTTCTTGTTGCAATTTTAACAAACAAGAATAAACAAAAAATAATAATAATAATTTCGTAAGACCAGATTATTCAGACCTGAGTCAAACAAGGCCATTGATTACGAAAATATCAGCAAAGCAATGAGCAAATCAATGTTTATAAGCTTCATATACAGGATAAATTACCACGAAGAAGGTTTTTAATTAGTTTTACTTTTATAAAAATAATTGATTTTTGACATATTTAGTTTAATCGATTGTCGTCGGGCAATTAGCTGTACGAGAATTGCATAGAGGCGAGGATGACGATAAGCCCAATGTTAAGAAAATTTGGATGAGCCGAGAAAATGGGAATTATGCGAAAATTAACAAAATAATATTTTATTAGGCCAGAATAATGGCAAATGACATTACCACAGTGACTTCTCTGCATGAAGTTAGCGACTTGTAATGTTCAAAATATCTGTAGCAAAATCGTGTGTTGCAATACAATCATGACAGTTTGCAACACCTCAGAACATAATAAAATAAATAATGAACACGGTCTAAAAGTTTTAATCACATTGAAACATTTATAAGTGCAATTCTCCGTGTTTGTGCTTGCGTTTATAATGACGCTGCAAATTAAAGTTGTGTGTGGCTCGATAGGAACACTTTGTACACGGGAACTGCGGCTCCTTCCCGCACTCGTGATTGGAGTGGTGATACAAGGATGACATAGCTCTAAACGTTTTGCCACAAGCTTGACACTGAGGTTGTTGTTTGTCATCGCATTCGTACTTAATGTGACGGGATAAAACTTGTTTTATGGAGAATGTCTTGCTACACTTCGGACACTTGTGCGGCTCCTTGCGTCCACAGTCGTGTGTAACGTGCCTGGTTAGTTGCGTTTCATCGAGAATGTCTTGCTACACTTCGGACACTTGTAACGCTCCTTGCGTCCACAGTCGTGCTTCTGGTGGTACGTGAGATCATTTTTCTTCTTGTAAGAACGAGGACAGTCTTCACACTGATGTCTTTCAGAGCCTGGTTTACTATCAGGGACAGGGCGCCATTCCTGATCGGCATCTGTAAAATTATAATTATAATTGAGAGTAAATGAAAAGAAGTGGCTTATAGAGCTACATTTGCTCTACTATAAGAATTACGAAATGAATACTAATCTATACTTAAACATAAATCTCCACAAAACCGTATCAAGAAAGATCCCCACACCACCCACCCCTCAACCATAAATAAATTTTTATCGATTTTTGAAAATATCATTATTTTTTCATTTACTAATCTAAACAAAACAAACAAAACCCAAAAAAAAATAAAATTTAAAAAAAGGGGAAAAAAAATAAATTTTTAAGCGTCGTGAGTATTAGTTTTAAAACAAACAAAAAAACAAGTGGAAGTTTTTAGAACGTAAAATTTCCTATTATGGATGCTGCTATCGGGGGTTTGCGATGTTTTTGTGAAATCTCAATTTTAATTAAAACCTTTTTTACCATTCACTTCTTTCACCCTCGCATTCTTTTCCTTTTTTTATCCCCTTTAAAAAGTTCTCGTGGGCAGACTGGGGGAACAATTTTTCCAATAAGCAACGGGCTGCGGGATCGAAAAGACATCCCCGCACCACACCGCCCCATTAAACAATTTTAAGTTGCTATAATGGTCACGGAATGAGAAATTAAAGTATAAACTTAAAATTTTTAAAAAAGGGGGTTTTAAAACTAAAAAAAAAATATTATAAAAAGGGCTATAGATTACAAAAATTATTAATAAACTTTTTAAATATAAAATTTTTAATTTTTTTAAGTAAAGGGGCTAGAAGATTTTTTCCAACGGTAGTTTTTTTTCTTTACCCCTTATACTAGGAAAACGCAAAAGGTCCCCCGCGTTTTTGGATGAGCGTTTTTGGTGCATTGAGCTGCCATTTTTTCGGGGTTTTTCTGTTGTTCTGTGAAAAAATTTTTACTTATCGAAGATTTTTTTTTAAATTAATTAAAAAAAAAAAAAAAAAATTAACTTAATTTTTTTTAAAAAATGGGAATTTTAAAAAACAATCTAAAAATTGCAATTTTCTCAGAAAAAATTATTCAGTTTCGCTCAAATTTAACTCGGATTTAAATTTATAAAATTAAAGGTTTTCGGAAAAAAAAATTAAAATAGGAAAAAGCTGTAGGGTTAAAAGGTAAAAAAATTGTTTTAAAAAAAAAAAAACCGAAAAAATTTTGTTTTTCTGAAAATAATTTTTCGTTTACGCTTAAATTTTTTACACGAATTTTTAATTTTAAAAAATTTAAAAGGTTCTGTGAAAAAATCATTACAGTCGGAAAAAAGCGTGTGGGTTTATAATAAAAAAATTTTTAAAAAATCAAAAAAAAAAAATAAAAATTGCGTTTTTTTATAAAAAAAATTTTCCCGTTTGCGCTAAAAAACGTGGCAGTTCAAAGTACGAGATTTCAAAGGGCCCTCCAAAATTTCATCGCAATCGAAGTTGGGGTTTAACCCGGATCGTGCTGAAAACACACAAAAAATACAGGAAAAAAAAAAAGAAGGAAGGAAAAAGAAAAAAAACTTTCCCGGATTTTTTTCTCCAGTGTAGGAAAGGAATCTTCGCTTCGTCGTAGCCCCGTCCCCAAACTAAAAGAAATTGTTGAATTGAGACACATATGTTGAATTGATTGTCGTCGAGAAAATTAGCACGATGACGTTTCCCCCCAATGTAAAAAAATTGGAGGATCAACAAAACGGACAATCTACATTTATACATTTTTTGGCCGAAATAATTCAAATAATATTGACCAACTATTTTTACACGTAAGCGGCGCGAGTTATGTCACAACATCGGTAGTAAAATCCAGTGTTGCAATAAAACAAAAAAAATATTGCAATTTTCAACACCACAAAACATTAAAAAAATATACATACAATTACAATCAAAAACAATGAACAAATTGTCATAGTGATAACTAAAATTTCCAAATCTGTGCGCTTTTTCACACCTGACCACCCTTTTTTTGTTATAATGTAACCCCCATCACACTACTTTTTTGGGATCAAAAAAAATTTAAACAATTCGTACCGACGGATATTCTAAATATTTGGCCACCTAAAAATTTTGTCGCCTTTTAGTTTAAAAAAAAAACTTTCGATTAAAACTTTAATGGAATTTTTTTAAACTTTTTGAACGATTTTGCCAAAAAAACTAAGGGCATTAAAGCGAAAAACGAAGCTTGCGGAGGGCCCCAAATTTAAAACTAGATCCGAGCCTCCGTTCGAAACTTTTATGGGGGAGACATACAACAAACAAAAAAACAAACAAAAAAAAAAAAAAAAAAAAAAAAAAAACCAGTGAAAATTTTTTTCGGGCAAGTCAATGGAAAACGCTCGTTTCGCTTGCTTATGAACCCAAATAAGCGGGAAAATTTTTCTCGAAAACAAACAGTACGTATGGCACACCGCAAACTTAAAAACTGTTACCCTGAATGTGTTTATCTCGCGTCCCGGGCCGAGCAAACCCCTGCTGTAGCCTTGGGTAGTTCCGGGGGTAGGGCTCATTCTCGTCGACAGAAGTGGGGAAACCCCTTTTACCAAAAATAGGCTAAAAACCCCAAAATTATTTTTTACCACGTGATCTATACACAACATACACTAGAATGCCCCGAAAAAAAAATTATATTTTTTAAACGGGTTTTTAACACGAATTTTTGAATTTTTTTGATCCAGAAATTGGGCGAAAATTGGGTGTTTTGAAAAATTTCTTGAATCGGTTTTAACCTCTTTTTTTTGTTCCACAAATACAGAGAAAACCCAATCTAAAATCCCCTTTATAACATCGTGTCTTAAAAACTGTCCAAAATTCCCCTAAAACCCCAAAAATATCTTTCCAAAAATCACACCTAATTGGTAATCAGCTTTTTTTGACCAAACACTTCCCCAAAATTTCAAAACAAAAATGAGAATTTACAGAAAAGGGTTTTGTAGAGAGTCAAAAAGGGCCCAAATTTTTTTTGGGGATCAAAATCCCCCAAAGGCATGGGGCATAAAGATCGCCCCCTGTTTTTTTTATGGGAGATTTTTGCCGATGGGACCTGCTCCAAAATGTCATTTTTGAAAATTTTTTTGGGGAGGTTATGGTGGCCCCAAATATTTTTCTGTTAATTGCAAAATTCATTACAGTTGCCTAAATGAAATATATTTTTTAAGTTTAGCGGTTAAAACCCCCTTTAAAGCTGAGTGATAGAAAGACACACCATCCCAACCACCCACTTACGAAATAATTTTAATTGCTATAGAGGGTCAGAGGAATAAGAAATTCGAGGATAATTTCTTAACTAAAAAAAGGGTTTTAAGGGGAAAAACACATTTGTATTTAAAAATTTTCCACATTAAAATGGATTTCATACTTATCATATCTGGTCAAAAAGGTTTCAGCAAAATATTAAATGATTCAAATATTAAGTGAGACGTTTATTAATAGTTGTTTAAATGTTCTTTAGGACCAAGACCAGATCCGGGTTTTTAATTTTAAAAATTCTACCTAAACCCAATGTACATGTTTGCAAATGAAAATCCCTCAAGCAAATCAAAATTACCGCAAAAAATTTCTTATAAGTTAATAAATTTAAAAAAAAGTCATAAATTACAACCCCCCTGAGATAATATACAGGCTAAGACCAAACGTCAATGAGTCTGTCGAATTTTAAAAACGCAGATCGTCCCCATAAATACACGATCGAAATAACACTGGCTTAACAGGAGTATCATTTTAATATGAGTTTCCCCAAACAACATACACATCTACGTCGAGATATAAATATTTAACTTCACAAATTCTCCCCCTAGCCCCCTTGAACTTTTAAACCCTTTAAATTTGGGAAAAAATAAAGATTAAAACATTGCACCCACAACCACATCGTTGCAAGAGGGAAAACTTTTTGGATGGCTTTTTTTTTAAAAAAAAATTTAACATTTCTTGTTTTTACATTTCCAATAAACATGTAAAATACATAAAATTTATTATTTTTTTTTACAATATAATTAAATTAAAAATAACATAAAATAATAATCAATAATACATAGTAAATATTGTTTTTTTATGTAATCCATCCAAATTTTTTTTTTATGACGTGCAAGGGTGGCGTGTAATATGATGTTTGGGTGTATGCTGGTGATTGTAGGGAAAATTTCCCTCCTGACAACCCCCCTGAAAACCGAATAAACAAGTGACCTCGACGATGCCTTGAGGGGACTCACACTTAAAAGATGATAGATGCACACCCCGATAAAAGTAATATAGGTTTAAGCACCTAGTAATAGAAGCTGGAGGTAAAAATATCAAAAAGGCAGTCACAGTTACTTTCGTTTGCATTTCGGCTTAAGGTAATAATTCATATCTGTGTTATCCAAGTCAAATTTTTCCTCATTTTTTTATGCAAGGTGTGAAGGCATACTTTTCCATTGTGATGAAAAAAATGACAAAAAAAGCTAAGGCGCTAGACTATATATGGGGGTGGAGAGCGTGGCAATTGGAAGCCGCCCATGAAAAAAAAAAGCAATGGCCGACAATCATTTCCCCAGGGTCACATAGAGTACCATAATATGATTGTATGGTCGGTATGTATGGGAGAGATTCAATATTATGGTAAAGTCGGTATGGGATTATCCATAGCATGGCGTCCCAAAAATAACCATATCTTTTTTTTTCCCCTTTTTTTTTTTCCCTTCCCTTTTCATGATGGCTTAAAAACGGACGCTAGCGCTCGGTGGGAAGGACAGGGGACTGAGCTCCCAGCGCTTTCTAAGCAAAGCTTATGTATGTCTATGGATAAAAAAATACCCAAAGTCCCCACCGTATATTATGTATTGGCAATGTTTAATTTGATGCCCATGGAGTTTCAAAGAATATGTTTTTTTTTCTCTGTCACAAAGTGGGTTTCTAGAGTTTTACGAGGCAGATGAGCAAAAAATAAAATATCGATGAGACAATTCTCGTAGACTCTACAGGAGCAAACGATACAGAAAACCCGCCTTCAGGTCATGGCAGCTTCGACCCCATTATGTTTTTCTAAACATAAAGTTTTGATTCCCTTTGATACTAAAAAAAGATTTTTTATATTATGTTGGTTTTTTGGGCACAATATAAAAAAGAAAAAAAGAATTTAAAAAAAAACAGAAGACTACATCTGGAAGAGGGGAAAAAATTTCGGAAGGACCCGTTTAGTCAGATCTTAGTCAAACAAAGGGCCATTTATTCAAAAATTATACAATCGGCAATATAAATTTTTAAATTTATCGGATTCAAGTATAATTATAAGCTTATTGTAGAGGATGTATTTCCCCCAAGATTTTTTTTAAAATTCGTTTTTTTTTCTTGAACAAACGAATTGTATTAAGATGCATTTAGTTTTTTGATTTTCGCCAGGCATTGGCCCCAATGACAAGTGCATGGCGGTGTGAAGACCCCTTTTTCCCAATTTACAGAAAAAGTTATACGCCTAGACAAAGGGAATTGTGCGAATAAAAAAATTTTTATTTATACACGTACAGAATAAAGCAAAAGACACACACAAAATACCTTTACAGTAGTTTGCGACTTTAAATTTCCCCAACACTGTCCACATACAAGTTGCAATAAAACATGGAAAAGTTTTACACAAAAATAATAAAATAATTTCGTTTGAAAAGAATAAATCAAAATTGGGATAGTATAATTTAAAAACTCCCCGTTAGTGCATGCGTTCAAATGACTCAAAAATGGCTTTGTGTTTTTCCGATAGGAACACTTTGTAACGGGGGAACTGCGGTTCTTTCCCGCACTCGTGTTTGGAGTGGTGATACAAAGATTTCTAAACCCAAAAATTTGCCACAAGCTTTCACTGGGTTGTTGTTTGTCAAAAGCATTCGTATTTAATGTGACGGGATAGAGCTTGTTTTATCGAGAAGTCTTGCACACTTCAGACCATGTGCGGCTCCTTGCGTCCCCAGTCGTGCTTTTTGGTGGTACGTGAGATCGGTTTTACTCTTGTAAGAACGAGGGCAGTCTTACACTGATGTTTTCAGAGCCTGGTTTGCGCAGGAAAGGGGGGCCCATTCCCGTCGGGATCTTAACTTATAAAATTAAATTAAAAAATAAATGAAAAAAGCGGGGGTTTAGCTACATTTGCTGCTTTTTAAGAATTTGAAATAAATCTATATCAAACATAAAAACTCCCCATAACCAGTATCAAACATATTCCCCCACCCCACCACAACCTATAATATAAAATATTATCTACTTTGACATATCAATACATTTTCGTCCTCCCAATCTAAACAAAAAAAAACAAAAAACACAATCAAATAGAATTTAAAAAAGCAAAAACAAGGTTAATAAGCTCATAAATGTTACTATTAAAAGAACATCAAACATGGAAAGTTTTCAGAACGTCAGAGATTTCCCATTATGGCATGCTGCTATCGCTGTGTCGAGTTTTTGTAAAATCTCAATCAATTTCAAACATTCCATTCATATTTTTCATCCTCGCATCCCTTCCTTTTTAAAACCCTTTATAAAGTTCTCGTCGGGACGTGAAGAACACATTTCCAAAAAAGCATACGGAGCTGCGGGGTCGAAAAAAACATCGCCGCCCCACACCGCCACATTTAAAATGATAAGTTGCTAGATGGTCACAGAGGAGAGAAAAAAATAGGGACTTTAATGATAAAAAAGGGGTTTGCCAAAAAAAATTATTAAGAACAAGGCCATCATTACAAAAATTAATACTCAGCATTATTATATGAAATTTTGTCAGTTATAAAAAGTAAAGTGGCTTTTCAATAGTTTTCCACCAGGGAAATTTCGAAATGCGTTTAGAGTGGACACAAAAGTTGTTTAATTTATTTTCGTCGGGCAAATTTGCACAAAATAAGAGCATGGGTTATTAATGAGATTCCAATGTTCGAAAATTGGGGGGCGCCAACACAACGGAAAAATTACATTTTTACACTTTTTTGGCCTATTTAGTTCAAATAATTGACTTAAAAGTCGGCGGGAAGTTATGCTACAGTAATAAAAAATTGCAATTTTCAACACCATATCATTAAAAATAATAAATACAATCTGATACAATAGATCAAAAATTTTCATAGTAATAATTATAATTCCCAAATCTGTGCGCGTTCAACCACCCGCCCGGGGAACCTCGTTTGAGTTCAAATAAATTGTAAACGTTGTTACATTTTACAGAACAAAGTTCTTAACAATTTTTAAATTTAAAGATTGACGTTGGACAACTGGCACGAAGAAAATGTATAGGGGGGGGGATACGCTTTTTCCAAAATTTTCAAAAATTTTGGGGTCGCCAAAAAACAGGAAAAATGTACATTTTTTTCAAATTTTTAGGCTAGTTTAGTTCAAATAATATTGACTTAACGATAATTTCATGTAAGTCGGCGGCATGTTATGTCTCAGTAATAAAAATTTCAAAATTTTAACACCACTAATCATTAGAAAAAAATAAATACAATCTATACAAAAAATCAAATTGTCATAGTAAAAATTATAATTCTCCAAATCTGTGCAGCGTTCACCTGACCACCCGGTAACCTCGTTTTAGTTCAAATAAATTGTAAACGTTGTTATCATTTTTTCAGAACAAAGTGTCCCAAAACAATTTTTTAAATTTAAATTACGTTGGACTATTTGGGAAAGAAAGAAAAGTATAGGGGTTGCATGACGTTTTTTCCAAAAATTTTCAGAAAATTGGGATGAGCATCCTACGGCACATTGCGAGATTGTACTAATAACTTATCCTTTGGCCAGAAAAAAGCAAAACATTAATAAAGATTACATAATGAATAAAAAACTTTTAATAATGTCTACCACACAATTTTTACCCCCCAAAAAAAAACTAAGAATAATGAAATTTAGTCAAAAGTATAAATCATATTGAATGGGTATAATTATAAATCTCCGCGTTTGTGCATGCGTGCTAGTGATACTGTTAATTTGATTTTTTTTGTGGGACGATAGGAACACATTTGGACAGGAGATCTGGGGGGCTCTTTCCCCCAATTGTGTTTGAAGTGGCAAGACAAGTAGACATTGACGAAACATTTTTCCACAAGTTTTTTAAAAAAGGGGTCGTTGTTTGTCAACGCTTTGTGTTTTAAATGAGCGTTCAGAGAAATTCTTCAATGAAATGTCTTGCAATTTGGGAAATGTGCGGGTCCTTGCGTCCACAGTCGATCTTTGGTGGGGACTGAGAACCTATTCTCATTGTAGAAAGGAACAGACACTGATGTCTCTCACAGCCCCGGTTGGGGGGGCCATTCCTGCTCCTCTAAAATTATAATTATAAATTTTGGGAGAAATATTAAAAGAAGAAATATGAGCTACTATAAGAAAAATGAAAATATATACTTTACCCAAAAATGATCGCCACATAAACCCAAACAAGCATGATCTTCAAAAACAAAAAACCCTTATATGATAATTTTTTAACATATTATAAATTCCATTTTTTTTCTAACTATCGAAGACAAACAAAAGCACAGTAAAAAATTTTAAATTTTAAAAGAGCAAAATCAAAGGGGAAAGCGCTCGTGGGTATAGTTATAAAGAACAATAAAATTTTTGGGGGTTTTTTTTGGGGTTTTTTTAAAAAAGTAAAAATTAAAAAAAATAACTAACAAAAATGTAACTAAATGTAAACTAAAATAACTAAATAATATTAATTAAAACTAAAAGGTGTTTTTTTTTGAAAGATACAAAACATGTTGTAAATAAATAAGATCGAGGCATGTGCTATTTTAATCAACAAAAAAGAAAAGGAAACTTAAAAATATTTAAGTATTTTTCCGTCGAAAATGACCTTGATTTTCGCACCCAAACTTGTCTGGTTTATGGAGGATTTCTCCAGACAATACGGTTTCCCCACCAATTAAAGAAATACCCTATGACACACATACGTTTAAAACGTTTTATTACGGTATGGAATGGTATTTTTTAAAGTTATGGGTTTGAATTACCAAAAAAATTCGTATGAAAAACCTATGCAAAAACTTTAAAATACCCTATTCGATTACGTTTTTAAAACGTTATTATACGGTTACAAATGGTATTTGAAATTATTACATTTTAAAATTTCAAATTCAAAACACATACAAATTGGTAACACCACAACGTTAAAAATAACGGTATTTAAATAAACGTTTTAATAACGTTTTTAATGGTTATTAATATAACGTTTTTTTATGGTTATAAAATACAATTACATACGGTTATAATTTGGTAACATCGTAACGTTAAAATAACGGTATTTCAATAACGTTTTAATAACGTTATTTATGGTATTTAATATTACCTTTTTTCGTGGTTATTGAAATACCAACTATAAACGTATAAACTATGGTATTACCGTAACGTTATTTAACGTTATTTCAATAACGTTTCAAAAACGTTTTTATACCGCCATAAATATTACAATTAATTCATAGTTATTAAAATACTAATTGAATAATGAATTGTTTTAATGTTATAAGTCAGTCTAAGTTAGTTCTGAGATAACTAAAAAAGCTGTGCCGATATTCATTAATCCTATTATTACATTTATTTATTTTCTTATTTCATTTTCCTCCTTCGTGGACTTTTTTATGAGTGAATGCTTTAACTAAATAATAAAATGAATTTATTAATAATTAATTAAAACTTACGACTTGATCTAAGTGTGGTTAATTTCAATGATTAGTTGTTCTCTATCTCGGAACCAGCCCCCTGAAACTGCCATAGGGAATTCAAGGGAGAAGTTTAGTGAGCCACCGAGGCCTGACGTAGTTCGACATAGTTCGTATGACCATGCGTGGGAGAGCGCTGGTGGCAATCTCGTCACATCTCGTGAAATCTCGCTTCGGATCTCGCGAATTTGAAAATAATCGGTTTGTTTTGCCTTCGGTGACGTTTCCTGTCTGAACAACTCTACAAGATGAAATAATATGCCCTACTAGCCCTACATATACGCATCAAGTAAGTACATTTAAAACTAAGGCTTACGTATAACATAGATCGTATTTCTCAAATCCTATGGTGGTTTATTTTTGTATGAAATTGCCAACAAAGCTTGGGTTCTGCCCTTGGCTCACTGTCAGCTGTCATGTTTTTGAGTTTGTATTTTCGATGGGTTTCACTTGACTAGCCCCTAGGCTTACTAGGGCTAGGCCTAAATCTTGCGTATACCTACATATAATAAAAATTATAAGGTTCTAAGTTACGTAGTGCCTGGCGTAGGCCTACCTACAAAGCCAAGAACCCAAGATGTAGCACCATTAAATAACCACGAATTGGATACACAAAGGTAGGCCTAGGGCTAGCCCTAGCACTAGCTAGGCTAGGCTAGGGCCTAGGCTACATCTTGGCTTTGGGCATTTTGGTAGGAGTATTTAAAAAAAGAACACTTGAAAACATCAGGAATGATCGATCTAGCCTCTGAACTACTAGGGCTAGGCTAGGCCTATCATTCAGCAAATTATTTATGCCCAGTAGGCCTATAGCCCTAGCCAATGATTCAACTTTGTTTGGAAAGCATGCCTACATTTTGTTGCCAGTTATTGTATTGCTTTCCTTTCTCTCTCTGTGTGTGTAGGCCTTATATTTCTGTGAATGTCTTTGAATATGAATAACCATTCTAAATTTCCTAATTCATTTTGTTTTTCTATGCAATGAGCTGTGGGCTGAATTATCAGGGAGCAATTATCTGATTGGTGTAGTCTTGTTTTGTTCAGTTAGGCCAACAAATTGGTTTGTTTTAAAATTTGTGTCCAAGACAGTAAGCAAGGGCAAGTGAATTTAGGTACCAATTACTTTTTGATGAATCCATAATTTAATTCCCAATAGTGTTGTAGGCAGTATTGTGCAACTTTTACATTCAATAAACACATACCCTATGAACACACATACGTTATAAAAACGTTTTATTACGGTTTTAATACAGTAATAAAGATTACGTTTATTTCATAATTATTAAAATACCAATTTCATATGTATAAATTTGTAGTTGCCTAAACGTTACAAATAACTGTGTATTATTAGCGTTTTAATAACGTTATTTATGGTATTTAATATTACCTTTTTTCGTGGTTATTGAAATACCAACTACAAACGTATAAACTATGGTATTACCGTAACGTTATTTAACGTTATTTCAATAACGTTTCAAAAACGTTTTATACCGCCATAAATATTACAATTAATTCATAGTTATTAAAATACTAATTGAATAATGAATTGTTTTAATGTTAAAGTCAGTCTAAGTTAGTTCTGAGATAACTAAAAAAGCTGTGCCGATATTCATTAATCCAATTATTACATATTTATTTTCTTATTTCTTTTTCCTCCTTCGTGGACTTTTTTATGAGTGAATGCTTTAACTAAATAATAAAATGAATTTATTAATAATTAATTAAAACTTTCGACTTGATCTAAGTGTGGTTAATTTCAATGATTAGTTGTTCTATCTCGGAACAATCGTTTTTTTATACACTGCATCAAAACGACAATTAGAATTGCGCGTTTTCTCGGTATTTCCCTGATACTCTAAAAACAAATTGATTTTTTGCGGCGTAATGAGATTACCAATTAGTTGTCATACAATTTGAGATAAAGCAAAACATGGAAGTGTAATGTGAATCTCCAGCAATTAATTGCTTACTGTTTCACGAAAGCTCTGCCGTAGTATTAATTTGTCTTGGATTTCCCAACTAAAAACCAATAAACCCAATCAACCAATCTAGATAATCCTCTGCTGCACTGTTGTCATTTAAGATTATATTGAAAATAATACTTCATCCCGCTGAAGTTTGACGAAATTAATTTATGAATTAATAATGTAAGACGGTAAGTTTGTTTACATAACTAAGTAAAAAATATCTTCAACGACATCAGTTTTATCTTATGTTTCAAACTAAAATAGATTCTTATTTTGTTGCAAGAGACGCAAGCGCATTTTTGTTCCGCAATGGGACATCTCACACAAAGACTACTCGCGCGCGGGCTCCACCTTCTTAAGCTAGCTGACGCGCGACGTACCGCACAGCTGCAGTGGCCGAGTGGATAGCGCGTCCCGATCTGGAGGAAGGTATCCCGGGTTCGAGTCCGGGTGTTGGCGATAAAATTAACCATGTGTATTCTATCTCATCTAACATTAAAAAGTACCCCTTATCTCGGACCGGTGACACAAAAACTCGTAGACTAGAAAGAATTTTTGTTTTAATTAAATTTTTTGATAGTAGCTTTTTTGCATGTCTACTAGATAGCGCTAGTGGACGTTATGAAAAAGTATGGTTTAATGTTATTATTACGTATGATAATACGTATTTATTACGTATGATAAATACGTATTTATTACGTATTTAATACGTATGTAAAACGTTATAATAACGTATTATCATACGTATTTATTTTTATTTTTATTTTTTAAAATTTATTTATTACGTATTAATACGTATGTAATACGTTATAATAACGTATATACATACGTATTTATTACGTTTTCTACAACCGTAATTTAAACGTTAAAGCTATTGACATAGAGACGTTTATTACAACGTAAGTATAATACGTATTTACAACCAAGACGCATACGTTATAATAACGTTATAATAACGTATGTGTGTTCATAGGGTAGAGTGTACGACATTACTCATAATAAATCATGAGTCAAGACTAAGTTGTTGTTATCCACACTCTCACTTGGAAACAATCAAACATGTGATAAAAGTATAAGCGAACAATGTACATTCAAAATCAACAAAATGACACGTCGGGTTAAATTAGTCACAAAAGTCTTGGTAACAACGCATATAAACATATACACAAAAAAGTAATAAAGCTTTAAATCCCTGTATTTACAAACAGGCTTTAAACAGTCAATAAGTGCATGAAATTTCACAACTAACATCGTACCATCGAAATAATGTGGGTGTTATACAGGAGTTACAGCATACACATCTACGGTTGAGTTATAAATTCGTAACTTCACAAAATCTACACATGGTCTTTGTAACGTTTTTGCCTGCTAAATTTGTGGATTATAAACATATAAAGAACTTAGCCTTGCGACTGCATCATCGCAAAACTAAGCAGTCAAATTTTGGGTTATAATATTATATTGGTTTAATGATTAGGTAAATAAAATATTTTTTGTGAAGCATTGCAAGGTGTGGCGTTTGTTACAATATTTTAGGTGTAAAATGGTGACTTTTCCGGAAAATTCCTCATAATCGCAATGCGCAGCACACAGTCTTCGAAAGGGGGAGACTTCGAAGTCATAAAGCTACACTAAACGCTACAAGACAATGTTCAAGTTAGATTTGATCAAAATGCCAAATTTATAGACATAACCACTGAACCCTAGTTATAGAGGCAGTCACAGTTTCATAACCCTGAATGTCGGGCTAATAAGGTAATGATTCATTATCTCATCATTATCAAGTCTCATTCTTTTCATAGGTAGGAACGTATACTACCCCAGCAAACACACGACTGTGTCAAACGTATGTTAAATGTACGTTAAACACACTAGTACTGTGTAATTCGTGTGTAGTGTGTATATATGTATTTTGGAACATATGGGAATTGTATGGGCAACGTGCGTTCAGGCACTGCACTGCTTGTGCGTTGCTTGACAGCACATATCCCACACAGGCATCGTACGTACTCAATGTAAACGTAAACTGTACGTAAAACGCACGTATCGAGTGGGATGTGTGTGGTGTGTGGGTAATTCATTTGAGTACGTGTGTTGCACGTATGGGCAACGTACGTATTTCTGCACCACTGCTAGCGTGAATTTCATACTCAAATCAATCATCATATAAATTGACCATGCAACCATTTTCATATTAGCACAATACCACTGACAAAATGTATTTATAACAGGATATATGTATCTATTTAGGATTCCAACCAAATTACTACTGATAAATGCCTTCTGCCGTTCTGTATAATTCAATTTATTATATATCTACATCAAACTTTACTGTTAGCAATATAATTGTTATATTTCCTTCTAAACTTATGATACAACGTTTTTGATTTATGGAGAATTATAACTTTAAATCATATTCGAGACCGAATAGGGGCCTATTAGGTTTGACGAAACACGAGAGCGCCTCGTCCAACTACAGGCTAGTTTAACTCTTCTCAGTCATCAGTTCACCGTGGCCGAACGGTCTAGTGACTGGCTTTCAGATTCCAGGTTGAAGGAGCGACACATGGCCGAGGTTCGAATACACACGATGAAGTAAAATTTATCTAATAATGCATATTTCCAAATTGAATAAACTGACATAGTTATCTAATGAAATGCCGCTTAAATTGATGTGAGTACTGTACTTCATAAGTCAATAAAATAATTTTTAATATTTTTAGTAATTGTTTATTGGCATAGCTAACTTATACTTTTCAGATTCTCTACTAGATGGAGCCATGGATTTATTCCCTGCAGACCAAGCGAGGTGCTGGCTAAATATTTATTAGTGCCGAAAACGTGTGTTTTACGTGTGTTTTTCGTGTGTTTCCCGTGTGGGCGGAATATTACTGAGTGCCGTAAACGTGTGTTTTCCGTGCGGTTAAGGTGCATCCCTGGTATGTTGTAAACCATTAAAAAACGTGTGTTATACATACGGGCGGAAGTGACACATTCTTACGGGCAATGTACGGGGGGAAAACGTACATAAAACGTACGTGCGCGTACGTTCTTGAACGTACGTTTTATGTACGGGGGGGATTACTTGTGTTTGCTGGGACGCCATTAGTCAATTACTCAGTTTAGTTTGATGATAACTTCCAAAGTCAACACGTAGGCCTATATGATAAATAATGTTCATCTTAATGTCCATACAATTTGAATTCAAAGTATTTATTTTTGTTGTTTACATTACATGTTATAAGATAAGATCAAGGCATGTGTCATTATAATCATCCATAAGAAAGGAAACATACAAATATTTTAGAAATTTAACCGTAATAAATGTCTAAAATGCAGCTCCCAAGAATGTTATAAGCAGGGTAACGTAGTCATACTCTAGACATAAAACTGTGTCACCGCAATGATGTAAGAAAATAGAGGTATACAACATTAATCATAATAAATCATGAGTCATGTCCAAATTGTTGTTATCCACACTCTCCGTTGATGTAATTAAAATTGTGGAAAAAGTATAAGCGGAACAAGCACCTTCAAAATCATCAAAATTACACGACGGGTTGAATTAGTCACAAAAGTCTTGGTAATAACGTATTTAAACTTTGAAACAAAAAAGTAATAAAGCTATACAAATCCTTCCGTAAATAAACAGGCTCCAAACAGTCAATAAGTGGATGAAGTTTCACGACTCAGATCGTACCATACAATACTTGATCGAAATAATGTGGGTGTTATAAAGGACTAACAACAAACACATCTACGGTCGAGTTATGAATACAACCTTCACAAATTTTTCACATGGTCCTTTCTACTACAACACCCCTATAATCTTTTGGATTATAAACGTATATAAAACTTAGCTTTGTGACATCATCGCCGAAAATGGCTAAGATAATTTTTGGGTTATAATCATATATTAGTTTATGGATAAAGCTAATTCAAATTCTCTTTTGTGAAGCATTGCAAGGTGTGGTGTTTGTAACGATATTTCAGGTGTATACTCGTGACTTTTACGGAGTATTCCTCATAATCTCATCTTGCAAAACACATAGTCTACGAAAGAGAATGACTTCGAAGACCAGTTGCTACGCTTCAGATAAGAAGGTAAAGTTAATGTTTAAGTAAGTTTTGACCAAAATGCTAAATTCATAGACACAACCACTGCCTCCTAGTTATAGAGGTAACATAGGAGAAATATCTGGAGACAGTCATAGTTTCATACGCCTGCATTTCGGGTACATAAGGTTATAATTCAATATCTGGTTTTTCACAAATTTAATTTTTATCATAGTTTATGCAAGGTGGGTATAAGGCATACAATAATTCCATTATCAAATGACATTCCTTTCGTTTAATGATAAGTACCAACGTCCACACGTAGATGATAAATAAAGTTCAATATGACGAACATATAAATGAATTCAAAGGATATCTGTTTGTTCTCTATAATGAAGTAAATTCTTGAGATGACGAACCTGAAGAAGAATCTCGACTGATATCAAGTTCTTGTGGACTTTCACAGGAGCAAATAAATTACGTGAATTAGCTTTCTAGGCACGGCAATATTCTGAACACATTATATTATTATTATTATTATCAAAACATAAACTTTTAATTTCCTTAAAATACTAAAAAGAGATATTTGTATAATTAAAATAAAATAAATTAAATATTCAGTTGGTCATAAAGATTATATAAAAATATATACAATGCCAATTTCCTAAGACCAGCTTATTCAAACCTTAGTCAAACAAGGCCATTGATTACGAAAATATCAGCAAAGCAATGAGCAATTCAATGTTTATAAGCCTCATATAGAGAATGTATTACCACCAAGAAGGTTTTTAATTTGTTTTCCTTTTACAAAAAGAATTGATTTTATACATATAAATTTTAATTTATTGTCGTCGGGCGATTAGCTGGACGAGAAGTGCATGGAGGTGAGGATGACGATTAGCCCAATGTTAAGAAAATTTGGATGAGCCGAGAAAACGGGAATTATGTGATAATAAACATAATAATATTTTATTAGGCCAAAATAATGGCAAATGACATAACCACATCGATTTATCTGCATGTAGTTGGCGACTTGTTGGGATGTTCACAATATCTGTAGCACATCGAGTGTGGCAATACAGTCATGATAGTTTGCAACACCACAGAACATAATAATATAATGAAAACGGTTCAAAAGTATTAATCAAATTAAAATATTTATAATTGCAATTCTCCATGTATGTGCTTGCGTTTAAAATGACTTCGTAAATTAGATTTGTCTGTGGCACAATAAGAACACTTTGTACACGGGAACTGCGTCTTCTTCCCGCACTCGTGTTTGGAATGGCTATACAAGCTTGACACTGAGGTTGTTGTTTGTCATCGCATTCGTACTTAATATGACGGGATAGAATGTTTTTCATTGAGAATATCTTGCTACACTTCGGACACTTGTGAGGCTCATTGCGTCCACAGTCGTGCTTCTGGTGGTACGTGAGATAATTTTTCTTCTTGTATGAACGAGGACAGTCTTGACACTGATGTCTTTCAGAGCCAGGTGTGCTATCAGGAACAGGGCGCCATTCCTGCTCGGCATCTGTAAAATTATAATTATAATTGAGAGTAAATGAAAAGAAGCGGCATATAGAGCTACATTAGCTCTACTATAAGAATTACGAAATGAATTATATACCCAAACATGAAATCTCCACATAACCAGTATGAAGCAAGATCCCCACACCACACCACAAACATATAATAAATATTATCTACTTTGACGATAGAATTATATTTTCAATGTAACTAATCTGAACAAAAACAAACAAAAGGAGAATCAAATAGAATTAATAGAGCAAAATCAAGGTTAATAACGCTCGTGCAGTATTTGTATTAACATAACAACAAACAAGTAGGGAGTTTTCAGAACGTCAGTGATTTCCTATTATGGCATGCTGCTATCGCGGTGTCGAGTGTTTTGTAAAATCTCAATCTTATATTACAACCATTTACCATTCACATTCTTTAATCCTCGCATCCCTTACTTTTTAATACCCTTTCATAAAGTTCTCGTCGGCAGACGTGAAGAAACATTTTACCAATAAGCATACAGAGCTGCGGGATCGAAAAGACATAGACTCCCCACACCGCCACATTGTAAAATGATAAGTTGCAATAGATGGTCACAGAGGATTAGAAAATATCGACTTTAATAAAAATGGGTTGACTAGAAAAAAATTAAAAAAGGCCATCGATTATAGCAATTAATAATCAGCCATTAAAATATGATATTTTGTCAGTTTTAAAGTAAAGTGGCTTAGGGGGAATCCCAAGACCCAAATATGATTTTTAAAGAATGCAGTAAAGACGTCTGAAAAGTAAGTAGAATGTAAGAGGGGCTTAATAAAAGAGCGGATATTTTTTTGAAATTTTTTTGACGGGACATAAACCTCAGAATCAACAATTGTATTCAAATTACTGGAATCAGTTGCTCAAGTTCAAAATTGAATTTTTAGCAGCGTTTTTTTGTATATTATTTCTACACTCCTTTGTCTACAACCTAAATATAAGTATTATTGGTTTTATATGGTTTCTGGCATTGCACGATTTTTTCCGTTAAACGGTACAAAATTTGAAATTGTACCGGCAGGCGAAAAAAATTATGCAACGCAACAAACCATATAAATCCAAAAATCCTTTTATTTAGGTTGAAGATAAAGGAGTGTGGAAATAATATACAAAAAACCACTGCTATGAATTCAATTTTGGACTTGAGCAACTGATTCCAGTAATTTGAATACAATTGTTGATTCTGAGGTTACGTCCCGTCAAAAAAATGTCAAAAAAATAATCCGCTCATTTATTAAGCCCCTCTTACATTCTACTTACTTTTCAGACGTCTTTACTGCATTCTTAAGAAATCATATTTGGGTCTAGGGATTCCCCTTAGAAGATATATTTTCAACAGGTAGGTTTTTATTCTGTTTTCCTTCTACTAAAAGAAATGTGTTCAGAGTGAGAAACATATTTTGTTGAATTGATTGTTGTCGGGCAATTAGCACGAAGAGAAGAGCATATGGTTAAAGGCTCATTCACAACCAACTTTGGCCGCTAACTTAGCAGCTAACTTATCCTCTAACTTTAGGTGGCTGTTCACGATGACTTTTTCCGAGGTTAAGTTTACGCTGTACATAATCTTAAAATACATTATTAATTTGCATCCTATTCCCTATTTTGACAGTATTTGAATTTAAATAACATTAATAACAATCAAATAACAATATTCTTGTGCTCGACTGGTAGTTAAAATTAAACAAACAGCATTTTTGTCAAACTAATTTTGTTGTTGTTTCTTTGGCATCCATCTTTGCAATATGTTATTCTCTACGCGTTCTCTGACTGGTTCATTCTGGTTAAGTAAACTACTAAGTTTAAGTTTGGAGTTTGCAAACTTTCAGCCACTGATAAGTGTAAATTATAGGCTAAGTTTTGTCATGAACAGACATGTTGTTTTCCATAAGACAAACCTTTAAGTAAGCGGCTAAGTTAGCTACTAAATTGGTTGTGAATAGGACTTAATATTGACGATTTAAACAATGTAACAAAATTGAGCTGAGCCAACACAACGGGAACTATCTACATATTTACACTATTTTAGGCAAGTATAATTTAAAAAAAAAACATTAACTCTGCGATTTATTTACAAGTAAGTCGGCGGCATGTTATGTCTACAACATCTGTAGTACATCCAGTGTTGCAATATAATAATAAAATATTGCAGTTTTAAACACCACAAAACATTAGAAAATAATAAATACAATCTAAAACTATAAATCAAATTGACATAGGGCCTAGTGATAATTATAATTCTCCGCATTTGTGCATGCGTTCACACCTGACCAGCACGGCAACCTCGAACAATTTTAATTCAATAGATTGACGTTGGACAATTAACACAATGATAAATGTATAGGTTGTGCATGACATGACTGGTTAAAGTATGTTTAATAATCGAGAATGTCTTGCTACACTTCGGACACTTGTACGGCTCCTTGCGTCCACAGTCGTGCTTCTGGTGGTACGTGAGATTTTTTTCTCATTGTATGAACGAGGACAGTCTTGACACTCAGGTCTTTTACAAGAACAGGACGCAATTCCTGCTCAGTAGTACCTGTAAAATTAGAATTAGAATTGAGAGTTAATTTGAAAAGATACTTTGAGCTTCTATAAGAATAATATAAATTAATACTATACCCAAACATAATCGCCACATATCCAGTATCAAGCATGATCCCCTTGCTCCAAGGTACAAGGCTGTCTTCGAGCAGCATCCCCTGATCGAAGACAGCCTTGTACCTTGGAGCAACTCTGGACTCTCGACTCACCTGGAGGCAGCACATTTGCAACACTCAACAACGCGCTGTTCGAAAAAATTCTGCATTAGCACCACTACTACAGTCAACAAATATATCACGTTTAGACAGACTCATGATATACCCACAAATTATTCGGCCTTCCATCACATACGCTTGCCCCATCTGGGCTGGCGCTGCTCAGTCCAGTACACTCTAAGAAATCTTGGGTGATCTACCATTATACGAGGGCAACAATCTACAATTATGAAATGGTGAAGTCGTCTCCAGACTCTCATAATCCGTAGAACTACCATTATATATTAAAGAATCCAGTTTTCCGTTTTATAAATGAACGCGAACCGCAAAAGTTTGAGATGATTTAACATTAATCTGCCGAGATTCGACGTTAACTTAAGTAGCAACTACCTATTTACGGAGGCCGGTTAATCTCCTATTTTGTGAGGGTAGATTTGCAGGCAGCATATTGTTACAGCACGGTATTTCTGGGAGAGATCACTTATATGTGAATGGCTGATGTACTATAATGTTACCGGCAGCCTATTATTTATCGCGGCAGGCGAATCTCCCATTTTGTGATGGTAGATTCGCAGGCAGCATATTGTTACAGCACGGTATTTCTGCGAGAGATCACCTACATCTTGATGTTTGATGTACAATAATGTATCATTCAACCTATTTTATCGCGGCAATTCGTATTGCTCAAGCCTGGTTTATCAATGACCAGTTAGTGTTTGGTTTCATCTAAACCTACCATTAAACCAAACACTAAACTGGTCATTGAAATCTGGCACCTAAGAGAAACACTTTAAGTCTTTGACCCTTGCACTCATAACAAATAAATGAAACAAAACATAAACATAAAACATAAATCTCACGGACATTATCGAGCATCGCAACAGGCAGCCCTTTGTTTGAAGACTATACAAGCACCGATCATTATTAAGTTATGCTCATATACATCAAATGTGTAGTAGTAATTCCTGCTTCCATTTAATCATTGAGCTATTAAAAAATACCGTATACTTATTAGCAAGAACTGAACGATATGATTATATTATAGTACACAATAATAATACATGCATATTAATAAAGGTAGGCCACAGAGCAAGTGCACAAAGCCTACGATATTTGCGTCGATTTGCTGTTGTATCTATAGGAGGTAACTCCCTCTCGTATTCAGCGTCTTCTGTGGCGCAACGGTCTGAGTCTTTGCTTACAGTTGGAGTGTACCAGTTGGATCGAGTTCGAGTCACCATGAAAAATCTTGTAACTTTATAATCGTGTCAAATTAACATATGCTATGTATCCATTTACAGATGATCGATTGCTGAAGGAAATATATGATTTGAACTAGTACTAAATACAATAATTAAATGATTAAATAAATCTAATTTTTAGTTTTTAGTTTGCTTATTTGCTCCTAGATCGCGTTACAGGCGCTTAGACAATGATGCGTTTGACTAAAGGAACGAATGATCTACAATTATGTGAGTGTAGTTCGCACACAAGAAAACTATGTTTGACTAGCGGAACTAGCAAGCTACAATTATATAAGGGAAGGCTGTGCACGATGTAAATAACGTTTACTGAAACGAAACATACGATCTACAATAATGTGAGTGTAGTTCGCTCACAAGAATAGTACGTTTGACTACAACGGAACGAATGATCTACAATTATGTGAGTGTAGTTCACTCACAAGACATATCATAGGTGACTAAAATGGGACTGGAGATCTACCATTATTGGAGGGACTTTCTAGCATTCAGGTGTAGTAGATTGTTCATAGCACGTATGCGTACATCTACCATTATATGTTTGGCAGCTCCTCTTGCCAATAACATAATTGTAGATCATACGGCGAATTTCCTTACAGTGTATGAACTCCCTCCAACCACTACAAAACCGAGTGTTAAGAACCGTTACACATTCTCCGAAATCAACACCAATTCACTGGCTTCACAAGGATATCGGATTCCCCCATGCTCCAAGAGCATATTACTTCCATCTTCAGTAAATTCAACCGTAGGCCTACCCTTAAAACACACTACAATCCTGAGGTTCGCTCCCTGTGTCGATTTTATCCGACCAGCCACGACCGTCATCCAAGACCAATCGCCAACATTGGAACCAGTGCATCATTCCCTCCAAATGCGAAGAAACGTACAATTAACCGCTCCTATGCTGACTCCAAATCTCCCCCACTAAACCCTGCCAAGAAAAAGCGGTCTAAGGGTCCAGTCAACCCAAACGTAGGCTTAGGCCGAATGGTTCGCCCTGGAAACGACCGGTTCCCGACGGTCCTGACTCTCCTGGTAGGTAACGTCCCAACAATACCCTCCATCCCTTCCAATCTTCTCTCTTTGTCTTGCTCATCCCATGCAAAGCACACTTGCGAGTGAGCGATTTCTCAGCAAAGGAACAGCCACCATTCCCTCCCCTTTCCCCCTACTTCCCCCCCCCACAAAGTCCTCCCCCCCACCACAACCCAATCTCTTCGTGAAAACGAGTTTTCTCCCCAAAGACACAACCCCATCCTTTCAAAAAAGCCAATAGGCTCGGTGTGAAAATATAGCATGCACAAAAGTAAAATAAGTGTAATGCATTCGACATAAGGTAATGTATCCCCTCGACAAAAACGTATATTATCTTTTTTCAATCAAAATCATAATAAAAACATAATTCAATAAATCAAAATCAAGGTGAATAGCGATAGCGGAATATATTAAATAACAGAACAAAAAACTCTGACGGAGTTTTTAGTGGATGCTTTATATGAAGTTAGGAAAGAAAATAACAAACAACACAGCCTCAATGGTATTTTTATTTATAAGATACAAAACATGTTATATGATAAGATCAAGGCATGCGCCTTTTATAATCTTCCATAACAAAGTAAACATAAAAATATTTTAGAATTATTTCCAGTCATTAATGTCTAAAATTTACAGCACCTAGGCATGACAGGGTTATGGAGGCATTTTTCCAGACAATACTGTGTCACCGCACTAATGAAAGAAATAGAGGTGTACGACATATATAATAATAAATCATGAGTCAAGACTAAGTTGTTGTTATCCACACTCTCACCTGGAAACAATTAAACATGTGATAAAGTATTATCAAATTCCAACTCGCAACCTTCTCGTGGTTTGGCCCAAGGAGGTTCTACGTAGTTCTACTATGTAGAACCTCCTTGGTTTGGCCCCTGATTAGGGGATTTTTTCTCCCTGAAACTAATGGCGAGCTCTGAGTCGTCGTCGGAGAACTTTCCCCTTCCCTTTGACTACCTCCCCGATGGCGACGACAACACGGACGGATGATGACACAGACGGATACGACCACGACGTGGGGGAACCCCTGCCCTCCCCAAACGCTTGATGGCTGGTTCTGACCAGCACAGGCCTGTCCACCACTTGTCCCCCCGCGTCATCCCTTACGTCCCTTCCTTCGTCTCGATTAGCCAAGTTGAATACAATCAAACTAAGCGAACAGTGTACCTTCAAAATCAACAAAATAACACGACGGGTTAAAAGTCACAAAAGTCTTGGTAACAACGCAAATAAACATAGACACAAAAAAGTAATAAAGCTTTGAAACCCTCCGTAAATAAACAGTTCCAAACAGTCAATAAGTTCATGAAGTTTCATGACTCAGATCGTACCTTATAATACCGTTGAGTGACTAATATATCACTCAACGATAATACTTCATCAAAATAATGTGGGTGTAATCGGAGTAACATACTCATCTACGGTCGAGTTATAAATACGAACCTTCACAAAATCTACACATGGTCCTTTCTACGTTTACTCCCTGCTAAATTTGCGGATTATATACATATAAAGAACTTAGCCTTAAAGTTTTGATAACAATATTATATTGGTTTAATGATATAGCTAATTCAAATTATTTTTTTGTGAAGGATTGATAAGTGTGGCGGTTGTTACAATACTTTTAAGTGTAAACTAGTGACTTGTACGGAATATTCCTTAATCGCAATGTGCAACGCACCCACACTCATTCTTCGAAAGAGAAAGATTTCGAAGACATGTAGCTACACCACACGTTACAAGATAATGTTCGAGTAAGATTTGATCAAAATGACAAATTCATAGACATAACCACTGACCCCTAGTTATAGAGGCAGTTACAGTTTCATACGCCTGAATGTCGGGCTTAAAAGGTAATATTCATTAACATTCAATATTCTCAGAGCACGAGAATATTCTGAGAATATTCTCTGAAAGATTATGCTCGGAGCATATTTGAGCATTTTCTTCCCAAAGTCTGCAATGCTAACAAATAGTTGAAACTTTAAAAATATATCATTTCCCACCTTTTTAAAACACTCTCCTGGCCACATTAAACCCGGGGATCACAGAGACCCGCACAACGCATTAGAACGCTCTGGCCGGGAGAGGGTTAACACTCTCCTGGCCACATTAAACTCCGGGGATCACAGAGACCCGCACAACGCATAAGAACGCTCTGGCCGGGAGAGGGTTAACACTCTCCTGGCCACATTAAACCCCGGGGATCACAGAGACCCGCACAACGCATTAGAACGCTCTGGCCGGGAGAGGGTTAAGAATGTTTATGAAGGCTATGGCCAATCTTCACTTTTTGTAGCAAGATAGGCACTTTGTGCTCTAGGCCTCTGGCTTCAACACAACAGTAGGCCAAGGTACACACACAATAATGTGTGTACAGTGAATAGGCGAATGATTTGTATTTATTTTTTAATGTAATACCCCGGTAAAAAATACTATACTTGTAGGCCTAGGCCTACTTAATTTCTTTTCAAGAATTATAATGCATAAGCCTTTTGTTATTTGAGTAAAGGCCTAGTTCTTGTTTTTATGAATTATTATTCCCTAATTTCCTATATCGGAACACAATCACCAAGCTATAAACATATTCCAATTAGACTAGACAAGACCGAAACTTGTAACTCGCAAGTCGCAAGTAGTAGCCCATTCAAAATTCACAATTCTTCAATCAGATTAAGAGAAAGTTCAAGTAACATGAAATATGGTACATTACAATTTCAAAGAAAATTGAAAAAAATGATCTAATTGTGCTTGTAAGACAGTTTATTATGCAAATATGAAGTTTTTAGAATATGCTCGGAAAATGCTCGTGCTCGAGAATATTCTCCAAAAGAAAATGCTCGAGCATTTTACATCAATATCTACACGTATATGATAAATAATGTTGAACGTAATGTCCATACGATTGAATTCAAAGGATACATTTTTGTTGTTTATCATGAAACCGAATCTAGAGTTGACGAGGCAGAAGAAGAATCTCGACTGATATCAAGTGCTCAGGCATATGACATGAACTAGCCTGCTGTCCACGGCAAGCTTATGATCATATAATTTTATTATTATCTAAACATCAAGTTTTGATTTCCCTATGATAATAAAAAGAGATGTTGTAGGACAAGTAGACGAGGTAAAAATATATAAGTTATTATTATTATTATTATTATTATTATTATTTATTTTCAATTGTCATGACATAATACACATTACACAAAAAAATATATACCAGTCAAAAAATTGATGGAAGTGAGAAATAAAGCATGCCCCATACCACATAATAATATGTGTCTCACTACCATTTACTTATATATACGTCTATTATGATACATAAATGATACAACTAAATAACTATGAATGATATTCTACAGTGATGGATGCGCTTATTGTAATTGATGAGATTTGGATGATTGATGGTAATTTACACTAGCCTATACATTGTGAATGTATGTGCCTGTCTGTGCGTGTTGACTAGTGTGGTTGTCGGTGTGCGTGTGCGTGTGTGTGTGTGTGTGTGTGTGTGTGTGTTGACTTAGTGTGGGTTTGGGTGTGGGTGTGTGCGTGTGCGTGTGAGGGATATGTGTGAGTGTGAGTGTCTGTACATCAGACTGCTTGACTCTCTTTGAGGTAAGAATTGACTTGCTTTTGAAATAAGTTATATACTCTGCAATCTCTGGTCTTGGGTTCGAGTGCATTGTATAATGCGACAGCACGACAGAAGAACCCGTTTGGTACTGCACGGTGCGGGCGAAAGGGGGGCACAGAGTTACTCCTCTACCATATCTGGCCGACCTATATCCCAATTGTACTCTCTCTAACGGATCTACATCGTACTAAATTTAAGAACTTTTTTTGAGGAAGATTACATCGATTTCTTTCAAAGAATTTTCTAAAGACAAAATGTTGCAAAGCTCCAGCCGTTCACCCCTACCGCAGTCTCTCCTGTTCGTGATGAATTTGGTTGCCCTGTTTTGTATGCCCTCTAATGTTGCGAGGTTACCCCGTGAAGTCGGATGCCACGCAGGGCACCCATAAACAATACCAGACTTCACTAGACTCAGATAAACAGTCCTTTTTACACTAGGGCGAGCACCATACAAAGTTCGAGAAAGAAAACCAAGCAGTTTAGCAGCCTTACATCCAACAATTTCTGTATGTACATTCCATTTTAAAGTACTTGTTAAAGTGATTCCAAGGATTTTTATGGCTGTTTCAGAACCAATTGTTTTGCCGTTTATAATGTACATTGTTTTTCTAGGCGTCTTGGCATTAGTGATAGGCATATGATGAGATTTGTCCTGGTTAATTGACATACCATTAACTTTACACCATATTTCAATATTAACCAAATCAGCCTGAAGTAACTGCACGTCATTTTCCGATCTTATCACTCTGTATAAAGTGCAGTCATCAGCGTACTGCCTCATATTGGAACTGACACACTTAGGCAAATCCATCATGAAGATGGTGAAAAGTAGAGGCCCAAGGACGGAGCCTTGTGGCACTCCAGACACAACACTGCACTCACTGGATCTTGCTCCGTCATAAATCACGCACATACTGCGACCGATCAGGAAGCTCTTGATCCACTGGCAGACTTGACCTGATATGTTGTACCCCATCAGCTGGCAAGGAGACGACGGTGTGGGACTTGGTCGAATGCCTTAGCCCAGTCTAACGAAACGACGTCCACCTGTGCGCCGACCTCGGCGTCCAACGTGTGCTGCCAGTCGTCTATCGCTCCAGCTAACATGGTTACGCACGATCTTCTTGGCAGGAAACCGTGTTGTTGTTTATTAATCGCTTTCACGTTTTGAAGGTGCTTCATGATTTGAATATTAATTGTTTTCTCCATGATTTTGCCTACAACTGATGTGAGGGAGATGGGACGGTAGTTTTTTATGCAGTTTCGTTTACCGCTCTTGTAAATCGGTACCACATTCGCCCGCTTCCAGTCATCCGGGAGCCTTCCTTGTTGCATAGATACAGTAAACACATGGCACAAGGAGGGGGCTATTTCAGCGGCGCATTCATGAAGGATTTTACATGGAATGTTGTCGTGGCCTACTGCACCATCTGCGCGGATTTTTTTTATTATTCGTGATACTTGGAAAGGAAGGAAATTTACAATGTTTAAAGGAGTAGAAGAGGAGGCGTATTGGGAACTAGGAGGGCATAGGTCAACATCTTCTTTACTAGGAGTCGTAAAACTTTCTTTAAACTTATGCCTCTGCTATATACTGCAAATCGCTTACAGTAGCGCCGTCAATAACGAAGTGGTGAGGTGCGGAACTTCCGTGTTTGCTGTGTATAAATCTCCACAGTTGTTTCCCATTTCCGTCCCCTAGTTTCCACATGTAGCGGTCATAGGCGACTCTTGCTGCAATTTTCGCTTGGTTACGCAATGCCTTGTATTTATCCCATCGTTTGTCGTTTTGTTCTCTCTTCCACTTTCTGTACTGGACGTCTCTTTTACGTATTTTGTTAATTATTTCTTTAGTTATCCACGGCTGTTTTCTTTTGTACTGACTTTAACTTCGGGCACTGCTTCATCCACGCACGCCCAAAAAACTTTTTTCCACTTGGCCCACACAGATTCTACGTCATCATTGATGTTGTTAGTCCCTGGTCCGCGTGGCAGTTTGTTGGTAAAAAGACGTTTTCAGTTTTGTCCAGTTAGCTTTGTTGTAGTTAAGCGTACGCCTATTAACGTTCTTTGGCCTGGGGGGCTGACATCTTATCCCATACCGTATTGCCAGGTGGTCGCTAAATCCAGGCACCACTTCCACGTCTTCTATTATCAAGGGGTTATTTGTTTGAACGAGGTCTATTGTTGAACGACAAGTGTTTGTGATCCGGGTGGCTTCGGTTACCATTTGATTCGGCACAACGTCTAGGAATGCAGACAGGAAGGCATTTCCTAGAGGGTTGCTAGGCATCGCCGTAGTGTTTCGGTGTCCAGTCGATGTCCAAATTAAAATCTCCACATAAAACAATTGAACTGTATTTGTGCTCAATTTCCTGTGCCATTTCAATGGAAGTAATTAAATCATTATTTACAAGTTCGGTGTTAGCCGTCGGCGCTCTGTAGGCTGAACCTAGAAGAATCTTCTCTTTGTTGCACTTAATCTCCACCCAAACAACTTCCGCATTCGTTTCGAGTGACGTCACGCGTGTCGGTTGCAGCTCGGGTTTGACAGCTATCAACACACCCCCACCCCTTTGACGGTTCTTCTCTGACGTGCGGTCTTTCCTGAATACCAGGTAGTCCGGCAGTATTTCCGCATCGCTGACCGAGGAATTCAGCCACGTCTCGCACGAGAAAATAACAGCAGGGTTAATAGCTTCGAGCCACGCCTCGACTGTGGGCCGCCTCTTGGTATTCTACACAGCTTCTGGCATTGAAAGAGAGACAGGTCAGGTTCGTAGGGTTGTGTTTGGGTGTTTGGTCAAGTGGCCGCGAGATGTCGTCATTGGAGCTTGAGATCGAGCTCGGACTGAAGTAGGGAAGACAATTTCGTAAGACCAGCTTAGTCAGACCATAGTCGGACGAAGCCATTGATTACAGAAATAAATAATCAGCTATCTTAACAAAAATTCAAACTATGTTAGCTACATATAGAGGAGGTATTTTCAGCAAGGTTTCCATATGTTTTCCTTTCACAAAACGAATTGTGATAAGACACAATTGATTGTTGTCGGGCAATTAGCAAGATGGGAATCAACGGACAATTGAGTTGAGTTGCGACAGTGGGAATGGCTTTTCCATTGAAAAGCCAAGCAATTTTTTTATGAATTCGAGTTTAAAAATGTTACTTTTTTACCACAAAAATCGTTGGCTTGGCTGTCGTCAACAGGCAAAATGAATGATCTTACTTCTTTTCAAAGCGAAACAAGGTAGCAAAAATTAAAAGCTTCACTCAACTTTTATTGGATGAGCGTAGCGAGCGATGCGAAGATTTCATTCTACTACACTGGAGAAAAAAATCCGGAATGTTTTTTTTTTCTTTTTTTTCTCTTTTTGTATTTTTGTGTGTTTGTTAACACGATTCCGGCTAAACCGATACTCCAATTACGATGAAATGTTATGGAGGCCTTCTAAATCTCTGAACTTAGAACTGCCACGTTTTTGAGCGCAATCGGAAAATTATTTCTCATTAAAATCGCAATTTTACGATTTTTTTCGATTTTTAAAAAATTTCTTCGACTTACAACACCTACATGCTTTATTCGATTTTAATAAATTTTTTCACAGCACTTTAATTTTATGAATATAGGTATTCGTGTGAAATTTGAGAGCCATCGAAAAATTATTTCTCATGAAAATCGAAATTTTACGTTTTTTCTTCTTTTTTAAAACAATTCTTTGACTTATAACACCTACATGCTTTATCCATTGTAATGATTTTTTCACAGAACCTTAATTTTATGAATTTATATATTCGTGTAAAATTTGAGCACAATCAAATAATTATTTCTTATGAAAATTGAAATTTTACGATTTTTTTCTTTTTTAAAATTACGATTAATTAAAAAAAAAAAAGTTAATTTTTTATAGAATTTAATTTAATTTAAAAAAAATCTTCAACCAAGTAATGATTTTTTCACAGAACAACAGAAAATCCGCATAACACATGGCAGCTCAATGCACCAATTACGCTCATCCAACAACGAGGCGGGACTTAAGCGTTTTCCTAGTATTATCTCACAGCATTCACTGCCGAAGACTTCTGAAGGAGAGCTTGGCTGCCATTTTTTTTTTTACATTTTTGTATTTGAGGGGATAATATCTACAGGCCTACCAATTAGGCCTATGTTTTATAGTCCAATGAGGACAGGGTGTCAAACTGTCGATTCCAACATTTTCAAACATTTCCTCATCATCCAGAAACTCCACAACTCCATTCCTTTAAACCGAAATGGACTCAGCCGATGGATTCGATGGAATATTACTAGGAAAACGCTTAAGTCCCGCCGCGTTGTTGGATGAGCGTAATTGGTGCATTGAGCTGCCATGTGTTATGCGGAGTTTCTGTTATTCTGTGGAAAAATCATAACTAAGTTAATTTTTTTTAAAATTAAATTAAATTAAATAAAAAATTAACTTTAATTTATTAATTTTTTTAAGTTAATTGTAATTGTTAAAAAAATTAAAAAATCGTAAAATTGCGATTTTTATAAGAAATAATTTCTCGATTGCGCTCAAATTTAACACGAATATATTAATTCATACAATAAGGGTTCTGTGAAAAAATCATTACAATAGGATAAAGCATGTAGGTATTATAAGTCGAAGAATTGTTTTAAAAAAGAAAAAACTCGTAAAATTTCGATTTTCATGAGAAATATTTTTTCGATTACGCTTAAATTTTACACTAATATCTTAATTCATAAAATTAAGGTTCTGTGAAAAAATCATTACAATCGGATAAAGCATGTAGGAGTTATAAGTCGAAGAAATTTTTTTAAATTCGAAAAAAATCGTAAAATTGCGTTTTTTATGAGAAAATTTTTTCCGATTGCGCTCAAAAACGTGGCAGTTCTAAGTTCAGAGATTTCGAAGGCCTCCATAAAATTTCATCACAATCGGAGTATCGGTTTAGCCGGAATCGTGTTAACAGACACACAAAAATACAAAAAGAAAAAAAAAAAAAAAAAAAACATTCCGGATTTTTTTCTCCAGTGTAGTGAAATGGAATCTTCGCTTCGCTCGCTACGCTCGCTACGCTCATCCAATTACTAAGTTCAAATTTAAAAAAAAAATTAAATTGAATTAAATAAAAAATAAACTCCTTTTTTTAATTAATCATAATTTTAAAAAAATAAAAAAGTTTAAAAATTGCGATTTTTATAAGAAATAATTATTTAATTGCGCTCAAATTTCACACGAATGTATAAATTCATAAAATTAAGGTTCTGTGAAAAAATCATTACAATAGGATAAAGCATGAAGGTGTTATAAGTCAAAAAGATGTTTTAAAAAAGACACAACCCGCAAAATTTAGATTTTCATGAAAAATAATTTTTCGATTGCGCTCAATGTTCACATGAATATCTTAATTCATAAAATTAAGGTTATGTGAAAAAAATAATTGAAATCGGATAAAGCATGTAGGAGTTATAAGTCGAAGATTTTTTTTTTAAATCGAAAAAAATCGTAAAATTGCGATTTTCATGAGAATTAATTTTTCGATTGCGGTTAAAAAACGTGGCAGTTCTAAGTTCAAAGATTTCAAAGGACTAAAACTAACTAAAAGTCTATCCTGGACTTGCTTTTATAATGACTTTTTTATCTAAGCTCAAATCCACTAGGCCAATATTAACTAAAACTTAACTATTCCCCTCAAGATTTTTTTCTGACAGTGCTAGCTGACATAAAAACTAGTTCTCTCCCCCCCCCAACCCCTTTTGTTGCAAGCAAGAGCAGTTAGGGCCTAGTTGTTTTGCAGTAGGCCAATTTATATTTTTATTTCTTGCAATATTTGATAAAATTATAATATTTTAAACTGTAATTTGTAATGTTATTTTTATGTCGTGTGTGCCACATACGTTAGCCTAGCCCACCACCACGAAAGTGTAGGGCCTGTCAGTTGGTAGAATATGTAGAATAATTATTAATTGCAACTTAAGTTCTTAGTCCTAGGCATGTCTTTTAGCTGAAATGCAATGCAATATGAACGAATATGAAAATCCAATGAATATGCAGAAGCATGTGCTTAATGAAGACAGTAACAATTCCTTACAGGGTTGTTAAAAAAACGGGTGTTATAGAAAAAGCCCAGACCGGGCGGGTTTTATCGAAAAAGCCGGGTTTAAATGGGTTTTATTTTGTTTAGGTGGGTTTTATTTTTTGTAATTTAAAAAATGCATGCATTTTTTAAAGCTCAAACAGGAAGTGAAATATTTCATAGCCTTCTAGAATTTACCCATTTCTACTCCAAGCCAAGAGGTCAAGTAGGTAGATATCAAAATGAACCAAAATGCTAAGTTTGGTCAAGTAGGCCTAGTGTGATTTAAATTCAAATTTCATCAAAAAGTAGGCCTATATTATTTATTTATTTATTTAACGTCTATTCTATTCAGTTAAAAACTGAGTAAAAAAGGAGGACAACGAAATAAATCTAATTACATAGATGCAGACAGAACCATGAACTACATTTCTAAGTTGGACTATTATAGGCCTATGGCTATGCCTACCTAGGCTATGTCTTTTGACTTGGTCCTAAATCATACCATGTTTCCTTGATTCCTGATCCTATGTGAAATGTTTACAGAAATGTTAATTTGTACCATCATCTCTCATTTTAAAGAATTGGAGAATATTCCTGAAAAAACACAGCACTGGTTTTTTAAAAGTGAGTTTTATTGTGTAAAGCCCACCGGGTTTTACTGGGCTGGGGAGAATCGTAACAACCCTGATTCCTCAGGTTGGCTTCTTTAAGATTAAACATACATTTATCTACTTACAGGTAGGTAGGCATAGGTAACGGGCGGAAACAACAGTTTTGTTTGGTGATGGTAAGGTTAAATATTTACATAAAACTTTTCAAAAATACTTCGGGGCCTAGGCCGATTAGTTGTCAGCTATGAACCTGTTATGCGGGAATTTATTTTTTATGTTAAATAAGCAGCGTTTATTTTTACTGGAAATTTGTATACCTTTTGTAATCCATTTGTTTACTAGGAAAACGCTTAAGTCCCGCCGCGTTGTTGGATGAGCGTAATTGGTGCATTGAGTTGTTAAGTGTTATGCGGATTTTCTGTTGTACTGTCAAAAAATCATTACCAAGTTGATTTTTTTTAAATTAATTTAAATTAAATAAAAAATTTAACTTTAATTTTTAATTTTTTTTAATTAATCGTAATTTTAAAAAAGAAAAAAATCGTAAAATTTCGATTTTCATAACAAATAATTTTTCGATTGAGCTCAAATTTCACACGAATATATAAATTCATGAAATTAAGGTTCTGTGAAAAAATCATTACGATCGAATAAAGCATGTAGGTGCTATAAGCCAAAAAAAATTAAAAAATAAAAAAAAGTCCTAAATTTGTGATTTTTTAAAGAAATTTATCTTTCGATAACGCTCAAAATTCACATTAATATATCAATTCATAAAATTAAGGTTGTGTGAAAAAATTATTACAATCGGACAAAGCATGCAGGTGTTATAAATCGAAGAATTTTGTTAAAAATCGAAAAAAAATCGTAAAATTGCGTTTTTCATGAGAAACAATTTTCCGATTGCGCTCAAAAACGTGGCAGTTCTAAGTTCAGAGATTTCGAAGGCCTCCATAAAATTTCATCGCAATCGGAGTATCGGTTTAGCCGGAATCGTGCGGAAAAACAGACAAAAATCCCCCCCCCCCCAAAAAAAAAAAAAAAAGAAAGAAAGGAAAAAAACATTCCGGAATTTTTTCTCCAGTGTAGTAGAATGGAATCTTCGCTTCGCTCGCTACGCTCATCCAACAATGTAATGATGGCCATCAAATTCCAACTTGTAACATTCTCGTGGTTTGGCCCGTGATTAGGGGAGTTCTTCACCCTGAAACTAATGGCGAGCTCTGGGTCGTCGTCGGGGATCCCCTTCCCTTTGACTACCTCCCCGACGGCGACGACAATGACAACACGGACGGATGAATCGGGATGATGACAAAAGACGGAGACGACCATTACGTGGGTACCCTGCCCTCCCATACGCTTGTGGCTGGTTCTGACAAGCACAGGCCTGTCCACCTCTTGTCCCCCCGCGTCGCCCCTTACGTCCCTCCCTTCGTCTCGATTAGCCAAGGAAGTTACATAAATATGAGACGTTAAGCAATATTCAATCCAATTGCTTATTTTAGAAGTTTTCATTGAACAACACACGTCAAAATATTCTTTCATCTTGTTTGCAAATATATTGTATTTTGTGTTAGGGCTTGTCTTTTGGTAAATTTCATCCCATTTTATATGTCCAAATGCGGCTTGTTTACAAATACGTTTGTTAATAAATTCAGGCCGTGAGCCAGAGACTAGATCCGTGATAACTATTTGTTGTGCTAAATGGTCAGATATTGTATTCTCACATGCTGATGCTGATTTATTAAATTTGACTATGCGTGTAGGTTCGACAATGGTGTGTGACATGTTTAACGACTTGAAGAGTAAGTCTAATTTTTCATGGTCATTATTATTGATTACAAAATTACATTAAAATCCCCAATAAGTATAATTGACGAATTTTCTACGTTAATTATGAAAGTACTTGTTCCATCTTTATTATTAAACCTTGTATAAAACTATCCATATTCCCTGAGAGGGAGCGATACACACATCAACTAGGCTATGGTCTGTGTATTAACTGTTTTGTGATATGTTTACGTTTTAGATTTATACCTACACATTCAAAAAGACACTCAATGTTCTCAACTCCTATGTCAACAGTTCTTTCATGAACACTTTTTATTTTGCTGTTGGCAACAAATATGGCTTCGACGCTCCCTTTCTTGTTTGTTCTATTAAAATGGGACACGCAGTGAAATTATTGATGTTTATTAATTTTATTTCAAAATCTATGAGATGGTGTTCAGTCAAGCAGAGAATGTCTACTTTGTTATTGTTTTCAAATTGATTGTCCAGGAAGATTTCTAGCTCCATTATTTTAGTGGGAGTAAGTTTTTGAATGTTTTGGTGAACAATACGAAAACCATCCTTTGATGTTACCAATGCTACTTCCTACTTTCTGCCGCCACCTCCTCTGCCTCTGACCATTTCACTTGTCGGGATTCTGCTTTGACGCCCGTGCCGCCACTCTGCGCTCCTTGACCCAGGTGCAGGCGGTGAGTATCCGATGTCATCGCCCGAGTGGTCCGAGTCTTCAACGCCGATCGTTTCTTGTTCTGACCTGTCGTGGCGAACATCTACGTAGTCGGAAGTTGAGATTTTGTAAGTATCGCTATTTCAGTGGCCGTTAGTAGACTGTTCGGGTAGTTGGCGGTTAGAAGAGCTATGCTCGACAATCGTGGGTTGAGGAGATGTCACTGAGGAGATGTCACTTTTCCTTTTATTTCAAAGGTTTATCCGTGAAATTTCGCAGATCTTGCCATCACGACCAACCTTATACTGTTGTCCGTCTACATATAGTTTGTTGAAAGATACGAATGCTTCCCGGTTGTCGTGCCTTCTGCATAATATTATCTTCTATCAGAACTCGCCTCTCTTCTATTACGCGTATAGAAAAATCCTCCATGAGTTGCACGTTTGAGTTACAAAGGTTTCTTCGGGCCTGCCACACTTCCTCGCGAATGCGAAAACAATTGAATCTTACTACGATTGGGCGAGGCCAGTCCTACCCGACACTCGGTGCACTTCAGACTTAATATCGTCAATGTCCTCATACAACTTAGCTTCCAGCTCTTTGCACGTGGCTGGCATGAGTTTTTCTTTGTAATTCACCGCGCGCTGCCAGCTCTAAAACACGTCTGCAATCTACACCGCCCAAACTTGTCAAATTTGTATATTGCCTCTGACTTTATGATTGTAGGGAATATGTTGGATCACTATTTTCATTTAGGCCAAAAATTTTTTTGGAACACAATCATTTTTACACCATCAAGACTTATCTTCAAGAGTTATCCCATTCAGGCCTAGAATCATGTACTAAAAAGTAAAAAAGAAATTTTCGCCTAACAAATTTTTGCTTTACACGGAAATCAAAAGCGTTGGGCGCTTACGGTATTGACATTGATACCATAATTTTGTTGTTCGTGGAAGGAAAGCGCCCAACGCTTTTAATTTCCAAGTAAGGCAAAAATGTGCTGGACGAAAATTATTTTTTACTTTTTAGTACATTTAAATATAAGCGTTGTTTTAAAGTAAATATTTTTTCATGTAATATTAGTTTATACTTTTAAGTCTTAACGTTAATGTATTTATTTTTTATATTTTTTATATTATATTGTATTTTATTATATTGTAACAATCCATTCCTACCGTGATAGATAACAGTAGTTGCGCTGGCACCAACGCCATCCGATCAACTGTGAGGCCGAACCACGTGAGGGGAACGCAACTAGCCTATGCGACGCATGCGTACATGGTGAATGACTCACCGCACGGGATTGAACTTGTAAGTGGAGCGCGGTGAGCGTTGTCGTCGCATAGCAATAAAGGACAGACAGACAGACAGACAAGCACATGAAACTTATATAAGCGTTGTAATGATATATCGATTAGTAAGATTTCGTCTAGATAGACAGAAAGTCAGACAGACAGACAAACACATGAAGCTAATACTATAAGCGTTGTAAAAAGTAAAACGCTGTCAATAAAAAGTATGATATGCCTACCTTTAATAGAACTTTATTTATATATTTTATCTAGGCCTAATGATTTTAAGATTCGGAGTGGATATTCTTACGGCATGCCGTAAGAATTACCAGGCCTACACACTATTCTTACGGCATGGAGCAAATTTTTTCGTTTGGTATGCCCAGTTTTTGATAAGTAGGTAGGGTTAGGCCTACTTTAGATTTAAAATAGTGACGTTATAGGTTTTGTAGGTAGTTAAGATTTAAAATAGCGACGTTAGGCCTAGCCTAGGCCTGCCTAGTGCATGGTCATAGTAGGCATAGACCGTAAGAATTACTATAGGTACACTATTCTCACGGCGCGCCTGTTGATGAGTCACGTGATGAGACAACCAATGAAAACACATACCGTAAGAATAATTTCTAGTAATTCTTATGGTATGCAGTAAGAATATCCTCTGCCTTTAAGATTTCATTTTTGTATTGGGTCAACTCATTGATAAGGCTACTTTCAAACGTAAATGCAATCCAGGAGGACAGACTACCTGACTGTTAACAACACATCATCGAGTGCATGTGTATCTCCTCGGATTAAGAAGTTATTAAGAATATACTTACAGACTAAGAAAATAATAATTAGGCCTAACATTTCCCGTTACGAAAATAACTAGGCTAGACCTATGTGTGCAAACGGATGATAATCTTACTGTCGGAAATGTTATAAAAGTATGCTCTGCTAGGCGGGGGGTTCTAGGACTGATGTTCTCGTCGCCTGGCCGATGTCACTGAAACCTATAAGACTAACGGCTAGACCTATCCTATCACCCTACCCTCCCAAACAGCTGTCCCCGGATAAAAAAAAATTTCAGTAGGAACAGACATTAGGTTAGGCCCTAATTGTTTTGGTAAATCTTAAGGTAAATCGTTTATTTTTAGATTAATAAACGTTTTTCTTTAAATGTGCACAAATTTTTCTTTTTAAGTTATATATTGCTTGCAGAAATCCTTTAGAAACAAATAAGACTACAGCCACTCCGACTCAAAGGGGAAAAGTACAAAAAATTAAAAAATTAAATAAAAAAAAATGTTTTTATCATTAGAAAGCTAATGCATGTAATTTTATGAAACCAAAAATAGTTTTTTTTGTAAAATAACTATTATTCTGTATTTGCCATTGAAATTATACCTTTTGTTGGTGTAAGTGGAAGGTGATTTTGTTAAAAAAGTTGGCAGCCTGGTGTTCTAAAGAATCAGTTTGATCCTCCATTTTAAGCAGTTCATAAGTTAAGGTCATGTGTGAAGAATCTAATCTGTGAATTTCAAGTCTTTATGTAATTATATCACACCATTTATAAATGAATAATGTTATCATGTTTGTGATGTAACATTTGTGACAATAAAGGCAAATAAGTTGTTTTTGGTGTATAATAGTTCTTATATTTTGCTACAAGTTGGTGATGTTGACAATGTACTTGTAGACTAACTTAACGATTTTTAAGTGTCCATAGCTTTAAACATTTCTGAGAAATAGTGTCACGGATGTTACATGTAACGGATGTTGTAGAAAGATTGTGATGTGATTACACACTTGAAATATGATCAATCAATAATTGTATTGAAGGGGTTTATTTAAAAATAAAATTGCTGATGTGTAGCCTAAGCTTTTTCTTCTCTAGATTTTTAATACGGGAAATATATGGCCCTTGTAACTGTTATTTCAAACTTCGATAGTATAGCCTAGGCCTATTACATGTTTGTAAAAGTTTGTATTATTATAAATGCAACACTACCCTAACTATTTGTAAGTTTAAAAACATTTATAAAACATAACATATTGGAAAACTATAATTATATTATAAAATAAAGGAAATATGTTAAGAGTTAAGAGCCGAGCTTGGCCCAACTCAAATGCACGCACTCAGGTGTTGATGATTTCTGCTGAACGGTTGGTAATATTATCATTACCAAATTTTGCATGGATGTTATTAAAGAACGGTACATTTATATTGATATCCGCAATTGGTTGCAATAATTAAGCCTTAAAGATCCATTGCGAGACATAGGTCAAAGTCGAAAACGTGAAAAAATGAGCAATCCAGAACAAGGATTCCAATTCTGGAAATTCCCACCTAACCGTTTATCTTGGGATAAAAACAGATTAACCTACGCGTTCACATTGATTTAAACGTTGATATCCAGCAATTTGAGTTTAAAAAATCTGTATAAAATTCTCAAAGTTGACCAAAATGGAGTAAATTTCGGTGATTTCGCAAAATTTTAATTCAAAATCAATGAATTAATTTAGAAATACGCATACTGTATAGCATAGATTTATTCTTTATTACCATTAGTGTGAAATTTGATAACAGTGTTATAAACCGTTTACCCGGAAAAACAAGAATGCTAGCGTCTAAACTCGTCTCCGCGCCAGCCTCAGCAACTACTCTTAACATCGCATTTATTTTAATTTACAATTTTATTTTGAACCCTAAAATTTTAGATACTATAGATAAGGAGTGCTTGAATTTGTAACTAAGAATAACATAGTAATATAAATTGAAAATGCTTGGAAACTGGCAAGGCAAAGTGTGTCTAACATCCGTGACAAAAACCATTGTAACATCCGTGACGCACACAAAAAATTATAAAAAATTAATATCATTTTATTTTAAAACAATGAATGGGTGATTTTAAGCTAAGGGTTCATCTTCATGGATAAGCTCTATGTATATGGAAATGTAGCTGTCTGGGTCAGGGACCTGAATTTTCTTTCTTTGGATGATGATCCGGGATTCACTTCCCAAACAATGTAACATCGTGACAACACATTTCACTCAATCTATCCAAAAATTACAGTTCATTATAAATCTTTTTCACCTAATGGTAGGTAGTGTGTAAACACAATTGTTTCATTATAAAACATTACAATTTATTAGTAAGTTTAAGATTTTAAGCTCTATAAAGAAAGAGTGAAATGTAACATCCGTGACAAGCCGGAGTGGCTGACAAGGCCTCAATTTCAGACCAAGAAACAGTTAACAAATATTTTAATTTATAAAATTTAAAATTGGCCTTGGCTTCTACCGTAGACCTTTATGCAAAGAAAGTAGCAATTATTGACACTTTCATTTAGCCACAATATTCATCACCTGTTAAATATCTATAGCTTTCATCCAAAGTCTTTTTTTTAAACCAATGAGAACTCGGCACCGCGGCACCGCCGTCTTTCATTGACTTGCAACTCAACATCAATGCAACCGACAACTTATTTACAAGAGGACAAATATAATTATTGTATGCCTTTTTAGTTTATATTCATGGATAACAGTTACAACAAGAATATGCAGGAACATCCTGGATTCGAACGAGGATCGCAGGATCATTTTCATGGGTAACAAGTAGCAACACCAGTCTGAAATCAACCATGGCTTCTGCAGTGGCTTATACAAATTTTAAGAGTGACTTAATAATTCGTATAGAAAAACGGTACAATAATTTTATCAAGTTAATAATGAATTACGATTTTGTAATTCATGAATAGTATGAAAACACATTTATTTGAAACTAAAACTACAATCGCCACACAAAAAACTAAAATAACCGGAAAAATGCAAGCTAGACAATGTGTGTAGTACTGTATCCAATTTTGACTCGACTTATCATTTAAGTGATAAGATTGAAATAATATAGTTATATTGTTTAAGTTTTGCGCAATACCATAATTTATACAGACCGCAAATGCTCCAGAGTCCAGTGTAACCTTCAAAAGGAATTTGTCTTGAAAAGGTTGAGTTGCCCATAGCGAATACAATAGAGAGATTTTAGGACCCTCACTGAGGTTTTCAATTTACATTCCAAGATGAAAATGACAATACATAATATATGGAAACTCTTATAAGTGATAGTTAAATCGCATAATTTTCAACATTTGCGAATTATATATAGTGGATGTTATTAATCAAGTCATAACCTAGGCCAAAATGTTTTTGAATCGAACTTGTACCTCAATTTTAAGAGGGATTGAAGAACAAATAACATAACTATTTGATATGATTTAATTCGAATATTTCCATTAAAATTAACGTAAACACTTCGCAAAAAAAATGAAAATGCTTAGAAAAATTTAAATAAGACAATGAATTTGTTAAAATTGAGAAAAAACTTATCAACCCCGCTTTTAGTTTCGAGATGGTATTTATCTTTTGCACAATGGGAGCACCTGAGGTATCATACCTGAGGATTATAGAAAGGTTGGTCGGGCGACCAAGTTGATTGTGTGCTCCAGTTGACAGAGTGGTTAGGGGGGGGGAGGAACTTCAGACTGATTCTTCAAGACAACCAATAGAATCATGGTATTCGAATCACCCGCCGACAAATGAATGGAGAGCGCATGCGCAAAACAACGCTATCTTTCACAGAAGTCGTGAACTATATTTAGTTTCTTCTTTAGAACCTAGATCGCAGCCTCACGTAAATGTCACAGTCCGCAGCGCTCGAGTGAAGAAATTTGGTACTACATGGCTGGATTTCCCACCTTAATGGTCCAATTCTGATCATCTCAGTCTGGAATAAAATATGTTCTTTTCTATCAGAGGTTTCTTCTGTGTGCTAGTTTTGCCATATTTGAAATTATAATTTAGTAATATACTAGGTCTTACCAAAGATTGCAAATGCTTTTGTCACAAGTGGTAGTGGTGGGGCCGGTGTAAAAGGAATGTCACCTTTGTGTACGCTGAGCCAGCGAGAATAGAGTTGAGACATATGATATGTTGGGAACACAATTCTGATCTATATGCATTCTTTCGTTGAAATCACTATTTGAAAGAGTGCCGGCAATGTCATGTCAATTATTGATTGATGAGGTATTGGTTAAACGTCTCATATTTATGCACTTTGACTTCACCAAATCTAGTTCAATCTAAAAAAATAATACACTTAATGTGAGCTAATCAAGCGCCCTTGGTACAGAATTTCTGGTCATTATTATAAAATGCAATTTTAATACTTTCTTACTAACGGCAAACATAATCCACAAAGGTCAGGCCACACAAGTCCGTTTATTTTCACCTTATTTCTATGTTGATGTGTCGGCAGCTATAACGTACAGCACGCCCAATGTGCGTAGCCTGAAGCCTGAGCAAAGACAGTGCGTGTTTGCCGACGAGAGGACTTTGATCCTGAACGGGGATAGTTCCCGATACCTTTGCCAACTGCCTGATGAAGTGCAAGCTGGAATACATGGAGAGGTACTGCAACTGTACACCATACTTCTATCCTGACGACGGTGAGTTCAACTATATACATCCGGAATATAAATGGATGATGAATGTGTCTGTAGTTGAGTTTCAACAGTTTTCTTCATTTGCAGACAGACTTCGCCAGTGTCGGTTGAAAGATGTGTCGTGCATGGCGCAATACAGACGTAAGTTAGAGTAGGCTGTGATCTGCAAAATAAGTAATATAAGAAGCAAATTAGTACGCATGGATATAAATAACTTGAGAACAGCCATGAATCAATACAATTGACGTAGCTAATTGCACTGCACATTTTGTTAAAGTTTATAATTATAATATCGTCTAGTATATTAGCTGGATAAGAATAACTTTTTTAAACTACCACTCCCAAAACGCTCATTTAAACGGTGACGATTAACTACAAGTGTGTAAGTTGCTCATAACATTAAATGTGAAAACATGTATGTGCACTTTGCGGCCTGCTTAGAGGATATTTTTTTAACACAACTTAAAATTATCACCTGCTTGTCACTGTACAGAAACTTGATGACAAACAAAGGTAGCCAAAATATGTCACTGATAGTTCTACTATAAGTCAATGAGACTCACACGAGTTAAACATTTACAAAATTGATAAGAAAATAAATAAGAAAATACTGCATGAAAATCGATTGCTGGTAAGGTTATGTGTGGTAACATTATGTTGCAGGCCTGTTCAACAATCTGCAGTCCCCGCATCCGGTCCCCGGCCTAAGCGACGACGAGGAGGCCATGTCTTGTAGTTGCGAGCCCACTTGCACGGATGTCACGTACTCCACCGTGTTGTCGCAGGGGGATCTCTTTAGCAGCGAGTACGATCGTACACACTTCTTGTAAGTAAGTAAGCTCTTTGGGGGTGGCTACACTATGCAGGGTCCACTAGATACCTAACAGCTGCTGTAAGGTGGGTCTTCGCTTGTACTTCCACAATGTATAAGCGCCATTTTATATCTTGAAGTCAAGGCTCACTTGATAATGTGTCTACTGAGTGCGCGAACACATTATCCAACGGACCTTACAGAGATTTTGTAAACAAACAGCAGGCTGCAGCAAGACGTCAATTTCATAATTCGGTTGCACATTTGAATGCAATAAATACATAAATAGGCTACCACTTATATACTCTTTGATTATTATATTTGCAGGTAACATTATGATGTAAATAATTTTAAAATCTTCGGACTTCATATCTCAATTTTCATTTTCATAATGGATATTAGGGCCCGAGGTAAACAGCATTGATGTGGTTGATGAGATAAAGATGAGCCTAAGCCATACTTGCACCACAGATTGTTATACTGTGCTTGCACCATGTATAAACCAAAACCTAATAATTCATTTTAATCAAACTTCAACTTGAATCTGATAGGGCCTAGGCCAAAGAACGTGGTTAACCTCCAGACCTAAGCTCTACGACGACTTATGCCTAGGGGCCTAATCCCCAGGCTACAAGAACGCTTTATTGGGTAAGGTCTAGGCCTTGGTTTATGAAAAATCCCACACAAAGTCTAGATTGCCTAGGCTTATGCACACACAATCTTTTATCGTGGAGTTGTAACTACAATCTAGCTAAATACAAAAGTAATAATGATAATAATCCACAATGCCAAATCTTTGCTGTCCATGATCTGTCAAAACAAATCAAAAACATAGCACATTCTGCTACGGTAGTACAACTTTATTTATTAAACAAAGCTCTGCCTTTACATTAAGGTTGCCTTAAGACACAGAATAACAAAAAGAAATTAATTTACATTTATACAAATTACGTTTAACAATAAGTAAAATAAGTTACAGATTATTAAAAAATAGAATGAAATGAAAAATGAAGTGAGAAGTATGATTTGTGAAGTATAAAAATAACAAACACTGATTTATACTTGTTACTTCTTGCTTTGGCCATATAGATGATTTCTAAAAATCAAAATCGATCCCTTTAAAGCAAGGAGCACCAAGTCATAAATAAAACTCGCATTAAGTCTAAAACGTTTGCAAAATTTGACAAAAAAATCCGGTATCGGTATTACAGAGCGTGTTCGGAGCGCTCCAGATTAGTTTTAAAACACACGCTCAGATATAAAATGGCGGTTTGTTTACATCAGGTGAGAAGACCCAGGGTCCACTAGATACCTAACAGCTGCTGTAAGGTGGGTCTTCGCTTGTACTTCCACAATGTATAAGCGCCATTTTATATCTTGAAGTCAAGGCCCACTTGATAATGTGTCTACTGAGTGCGCGCACACATTATCCAACGGACCTCAAAGAGATTTTGTAAACAAACAGCAAACTACAGATGGACATCAATTTGAGTAGTCGGTTGCACATTTGAATGCAATAAATACATAAATAAGCTACCACTTATATATTCTTTGATTATCATATTTGCAGGTAACATTATGATGTAAATAATTTTAATATCTTTCAACTTCATTTCTCAATTTTCATTTGCATAATGGATATTAAACCCGAGGCAAACAGCATCGATGTGGTTGTGAGATAAAGATGAGCCCAAACCATACTTGCACCATGTATAAACCAAAACCTTATGATTAATTTTAATCAAACTTGAACTTGAATCTGATCAAAGCCTAGGGCGACGCCTTAGAACGCGGTTAACCTCCAGACCTTAGCTCTACGCCGACTTATGCCTAGGGGCCTAATCCCCAGGCTACAAGAACGCTTTATTGGGTAAGGTCTAGAGGCCTTGGGTCTATGAAAAATCCCACACAAAGTCTAGCTAGCCTAGGCTTTTGCACACACAATCTTTCATCGTGGAGTTGTAACTACAATCAAGCTAAATACAAAAGTAATAATGGAAATAATCCACATTGCCAAATCCTTGCTCTCCATGATCTGTCAAAACAAAACAAAAACATAGCACATTCTGCTACGGATAATATTACAGAGCGTGTTCGGAGCGCTCCAGATTATTTTTAAAACACACGCTAAGATATAAAATGGCGGTTTGTTTACATCAGGTGAGAAGACCCAGCTTACAGCAGCTTAGCATAAGTATCTAGTGGACCCTGAGAAGACCCAGCTTACAGCAGCTTAGCATAAGTATCTAGTGGACCCTGACACTATGTTGTTAGTAAGCTCTTTGGGGTGAGGGGGGGGCTCACAAAGTTGTAAGTAAGCTGTTTGGGGTGCCAAATGCCGCCACACAATGTTTTAAGTAAGCTCTTTGGGGTGCCAAATGCCGCCACACAACGTTTTAAGTAAGCTCTTTGGGGGTGCATCTGGTCCTTTATATTTGGACCACTTTAAGCAGAAGGGAACCAAGCCACATTTTTTTCGTTTTGAGTTAGAGGTGTCACATGTGTAACAAGTAATTGAACTTCTTTAAACAAATAGAACCAACCAACTTCTGCATTGTGCTGCCCTCTATTGCATTGCTCTAAGTGGCCTATGTGGAAAAGCAGAAGGGAACCAATCCACATTTCTGTCAAACAATGTGCTGTGTTTCTACTTTCTAGTCTAGAACTACAAGAATAATGAAATCATTGAATGACAATGGTATAATGTTGTGAAGTAACCATCACCAAGTAATTAAGGAAGGCTTAGGGCCTAGTCTACAATGTAATGCAGTAATATTATGCATTATAATAATCATTTCTTAGGTTTCCTACGTTTTTCTCCTATACCTAGCCTTGTTTTAAAGCCTACAGGTATTATCTGGATGGTATAATTTTATTTCAGATGATGCAAGATGACACGGGTCAAGTCCTACATAGATCTAGCTTATTGTAGTAGTAGGCCTTAGCCGGGAACAATACTTACCTGGTATTTGGTGGGGGGGTATAAGTGGGTATTTGGTGACAAATATATTAGCAAGTTAAAAGGTTTTTTGTGGTTGTTTACAATTCATATAAGTACAGCTTTAAGCTGGAAGTGTTTCATTACAACTTTACAAGGTTGTTGGTAACGTTGTTGGCAAAATATTATGTGAAGCATTGCTGTGTTAGTGTTTTTTACTGGTGGCATTGCAATGTAGGTAGTAGGTTTATTGATAGTGATGTCACATTGTTGCAAGTGCTTTTTAGTGGTGATACCTCTATCTGGTACTTAAAATATCTTCAGTGGATGGCTTATTTTAAGTTTATCTTTCGATGGTGCTAACACATTGTTGATAGGGGATTTTAGATGGGGGTTTGGGTCTACTGTTTTTTGGTGGCACCCCCACTCCTTTTTAATATCTGGAAAAATTCAATAGTTTATTAGTTTAATGAATACAAAAAGAGAAAATTTAAAATTTTGAATTGAACGGTCTCGCAAGGGCGACGGGGTTTAAGGAAAAATGACGCGACTAGAGACAGCAAAAAGGTATTTTGTTGTTTCGTAGCAAAGAGTCGGCCTACCAAAACTCCATCCTGCACGTCTATTTTAAAGGGACCTGTTGTGATAAAAGCTACCTGACGTCACTTAGCTGCAACGTTTGCTGGGGGTTTGAGACACGAAGGGAGGGAAGATGCCTTTTATTATGTTTTATTCTATTTTTAAAAAAAAAATGTATTACTTTTTTTTTCCCTATTGTCGTTGATATTATAGTTGTTCCGAAGCAACTTAACTGATGTGATGTCACCGGGGGTTTTTTTAAACCCAATCAGGGCCCCCCAATTTAAAATACTGATTGTCTTTGGGCTCATGTTTTTAAATTTAAAAAAAACATTTCGCGTTGTTCCACCCCTCGTTCGGGGGCTAGGGGTCTGTGCCCGGCAGCAGCCTCCTCAGCCTAGTCGAGATGCTGTACTTCTTCGCTGTCCGACCCTATTTCAACTGGCGGGGGGGAGGGACCCCCACTCTCACCCCCACCACCACCAACACTCACCCGCGTTTCGTCCCAGGGCCAGCGGACCCTCGCCCGGGCGACGATCAACGTAAACCCACAGCAGCAAGACAACGCGCGCTTGCCCGGGGAAATTTCCCCCATCAAACTAATGCACCCTACGACTGGCTAAACAGAGTATATCACTCTCTGATATTCAAACATGTTGTTACGTATTTTACAAAATTATGTTTTTTCCCCAAACTCTACAGTACCCACATGAAGGGGAGTGCGCTTGTAAACCTAGGCGAATTTTACAATAACTATTGTAAATAACAAAATTATTAAACAATAAACTGGTCCAAGCATTAAACTAGTTGAATAAAAATATTTAAAGCATGTAGAAAGCCTTTCTAGTAGATCCCAAAGACCTTGGATAAATAAAACCTAACTACCCTCGTATCCATATTTTGGCTCGACCGTTCTCGCACGAAGCTCGAGGAAGAGGGAACTTTTGTGCATCTTAAAACCAATATGGCTGCAGGCCTTAGAAAGCATGCTATTTTTCCAAGAGGCTTCTAACGTCATGATCAGAAAATGCGTTCGGCTTTTGGGTAGGCTTTGTGTAGTTATATCCAACCAAATAAAAAAATTTGAAAAAAAAAAACGGCAACAAAGCTCCCCTTTCAAAAGTCTTGGGGTGTAAAATGCTGGAGAATAGAAGTTGACCCAAGTTTTTTATTCTTTCTCCCTATTTTCGCTTTGAAAATAAAAAGGATCTTTCGCCTTTTGACGAGCCAAAGCAACGATTTTTGTGGAAAAAAAAGAAAATTTTTAAATCGGAATCATAAAAAAAATTCTTGGCCATAAAACCCAAATTAAAAGGGCCAAGCCATTTTTTTTTATGATTTCGATTTTAAAAAATTTTATTTTTTTGCCCAAAAAAACTTTGGCTTGGCGTCGTAACAGGCGAAATATCCACTTTTTTTAAAAAAGCGAAACTAGGGAGAGAGAAAAAAGTTGGGGCCAAACTTCTATACTAAAATTCACCCCGAAGATTTTGAAGGGAGCTGGCGCCGTTTTTTTTTTTTTTACAAATTTTTGTATTGGGTTGGATATTACTCTTTTTGTTGTTCGTTTCTATCAAGGTGTGAAGGGATTTTAAAGTTTAAATTTTTAAAGTTCAAAGTTTTTTTTTGACATTTTGGGCCCAGGGTCCCCCCAAAGATACCCCTTGTGTTCTAAGCAAAATTTAAAAGGGTTAGGAGCATTTTTTAATTTAAGCTTGTACAAATTACTACCCCTGAGAAATTTACGCTTTTTTGTTTTTTTTTTTGATTTTCCCCGGCCCAAATTTCCCCCGGTTGGGGTTATAAGGTAATCGGGGGGGGGGCCCCAAGTTTCAAATTTCAAGATAAACCCCGGGTTTTTCCAGTAATTATTTACACAATTCAGAAATTTAAGAAAATCCGCCCAACCGGGAACGAACCACGGACTCCCACTTTCCCAGGGAGGCCCTTAACCTTGACCATCAGGACGGGTACTTTTTAAGCTCGAATTGTATTGCTTTATACTTTTGAATGGATGGAACAGTACTGCAATCTGCTCCTTTAAGCCCACCAAACTTTAATTTAATGTCATTCCCTTTTTAACGCAGGTATGAGGGGGGTTTTATTTCTCGTTTTGTTTAAAGGGAAACACTCCCGAGGTTTTATTTTTATTATTTAATAAAATTCAGAAAAAAAAAAAGCCCGCTCCAACCGGGAATCGAACCACGGATCCCACATTCAGTGAGCGTCTTAGCCACTAGACCATCAGGGACGGGTACATTTTAAGCTCTGAATTGAGTTGCATTATACACTAAAGGATGGACAGTACTGCAAGAAATCTGCTGCCTTTAAACCCTATGCTTTAAAAACTGCCCACCAAAATTTTTTAAAGTCATTACCTTAGCAGGAGAGCGAGGGTTTATTTCTCGATTTGTTTAGCGGGAAAACACCCCGTAGGTGAAATTTGTTATTTTTTCACAATTCAAAAATTTAAAAAAAAGTCCCCCCCCCAACCGGGAAACGAACCACGGATCTCCCACTTTCCCAGGTGAGTGTCTTAACCATGACCATCAGGAGGGGAAATTTTTTTAAACTTGACTTGTAGTTTTCATTTTACATCTTAGCGTATTTTTCATAAGAGTCGGAAACCTACTTTTGATAATTTTTATTTTTTCCGGTACCCGTTACCCAATTTGTTTCCATATTTAAAAGTGATAAAGAATGAGAATACAAAAGTATTCCCGTTTTTAAACATCTCGTTTTAGCGTTTTTTTGAATGATTCATTTTTTTAAAAATTAGATTGTTTTTTTGCATTTTTTGGGCCCCTGGGGATCCCCAAAATTTTGCCCTTGTGTTTTGGACGCAAGATATTATAATGGTTAATAGCATGTTTTAATTTTAGTTTGTAAAAAAAAATTTCCACGCCTTTGGGAATTACGCGTTTTTATTATAAACCAAATTTTGATTTTTTTCCGGTCCCTGTTACCCCATTTTGGTTTGAAAGCAAACGCACTGCGTCGAAATAATCTAAGGGTGGGCCAAATTTTATAGTTTTAAGATGTACCGTTTTCTCTGTAGGCAAAATTAATCTCCGCGGGGAAATAGCAGCCCGCACTACCCCCGCACCAGCCCGCCACCAGCCCGCCGAAAGGAATTTTACGATGTTGAGAGCCTTTTTTTAAAAGAACGGGTTTTCGGATCGGGGGTTGATTTTTTTGGTATGGCATGGACCCATACCAGGTCATTACCGAGTTTCAAGATTGTTATCTTTGGGGGGGCCCGGGGCAGATTCTGAAAACCCCCCCCAAATCGGTAGGTGTATAAGGGCCGTATTGTGTCGCCTAAGCAGTGCATGCGCTTGTCTGCCGGGGCGACGACCGTTTGCCTAGATACAAATTTAGTGGGGGAAGAATCTTTTAAAATTTCGCATATTTTTATATTTTCAAAACTACAATGACTTTGTATAAAAAAATTTCGAAAATAATTTTCTAGCATTTTTAAATTTTTTTGAGGAAAGGAGCATACTTTATTTGAACTAAACCTCTCAAGAAAAAGATTTTACTAAGTACGAGGATTTTAAAAACATAAAAAAACACAGGGATCGGAGGGGTTCCCAACCCCGATTCCTGTTTACTAGACAGGGGGCTTTAACCCCTTAGCCACACGCCCCTGTGTGCACGGCCCGAGGAAGCATCGTGTGCCCTTGATTCTGTTTCAGAGAGATAAGTGTCCAGTCACAAAAGGCGCTGCAGACGGCAAGCTCGGGTTGAGCGTTCCCCTAGAAGCACCCGACAACGCACTGTAACCACAATTTGATACAGAAACAAATTTTAATTCTCTACAGATGGGGATATTTTTAAAGGACGTGCATTGAAAAGTGTAAAATTAAGATAATTAATGTAATGTTTTCAATGGACTATAGGGTACACAAACACGTCACGCACCTGTTTGACCCAATGATGGAAACAACCCCTCGGTTTGCAAATAGACGCTGCTGAACGTCGCACAATATCACGCTCCAAACTTTTTTTCCTATTCAATTGGGGAAAAACTTAAGGGAATAAATTAGCACTATTTATTCCTTTAATAGCGATTACTTTGAATTTTACACGGGGGTTAAATTGTTATTTCGATGACATATTAAAAAAAATTTAAGACTTTTACTTGTTATTACAAAATTAAATAAAAACAAGTTCAATTGACAAAAAACCCAGTGATCGGATTTCGACAAGACCCCTTTTAAAAATCATGGGAGTTTAGACAGAAAAAAAAATAAACTTTTAGATAGAAAAGGCACGAACGAAAAAATTTCAGCTCCAGCAAACACATAATTACGGTAGAGTGATGGCTGCGTGCGGGACTTTGGCCCCTGTGGCCCCTGGCCGCCAACAGTGAGAAAGGGTCAGGCTGTCATGGGATCCGTTGAAGGCTGGCCGAACAAAAATAACCCCGCCCGGGTTTGGTTTGGGCCCCTGTCGGTTTATGTTTTTGCGCCAAGGGTGAGATGGGTGGGGCCCCCACTTTCCCCCACGTCGGTTGGCCAGCAAGGAAAAAGTGTTCGACCATCACTCGTAACCTACGCAGGGGGCCACAAAAAATAGAAAAATGCCCCGTGATGGTGGCCCCTGCCGTGGCACTATTTTTTTGCGCCACGTGGTGAGATGGCTGGCCACACTTTGCCGGCTGCCAGTTGACCAGCAGCGGATAAGTCATTCCCCATCACCTTGTAACCCTACGCACGGCTGGCCACAACATACTATAACCTGCCCAGTGATGGTTGGCCGCTGCCGGTCGCTGTTTTTTTTGCCGCCACAGGCGTGAAGATGGCTGGCCATCACTTTGCCCGGCTGCCGGTTGGCCAGCAGCGGATAAGTCATGGAGACACCAAACTTGAACTTTATAATTGGATGAGCGTACCGAGCGTAGTGAGCGAAGCGAAGATTTCATTTCACTACACTGGAGAAAAAAATCCGGATTTTTATTTTTTTTTGTCTGTTTGTCCACACGATTCCGGCTAAAACCCGATACTCCAATTGAGATGAAATTTTCTAGAGGCCTTCGAAATTTCTAAACTTAGAACTGCCACGTTTTTTGAGCGCAATCGGAAAAATATTTCTCATGAAAACCGCAATTTTACGATTTTTTAAATATTTCTTCAACTTATAACACCTACATGCTTTATTCGATTTTAATTATTTTTTCCTCAGAACTTTATTTTATGAATTTAAAATATTCGTGTGAAATTGAGCGCAATTAAAGAATTTATTTATCAAAAAAATCGAAATTTTACGTTTTTTTTTTTAACAATTTTTTACTTATAACACCCACATGCTTTATCCGATTGTAATGATTTTTTCACAAAACCCCTTTAAAAATAATTAATAGATAATGTTAAATTTGAGCGCAATCGAGAAATTTATTTCTTATAATAATCGCAATTTTACGATTTTTTTCTTTTTTTTAACAATAATTACAATTAATTGAAAAAAAAAATAAAAATTAAAGACAATTTTTTATTTTTTTGGATGAGTGAAGCGAAGACTTCAATTTCACCGACCCCCAAAAAATTAGCTCGGGTGTTTTTTGGTTTTGTTTTTTGTTTTTGGTTGTATTTTTGTCTGTTAGTTCGTGCTCTACCGGGCAAACGGCATATGCGATCTTGATGAAAATTTGAGGGGACCTTCTAAATCTTTGAACTGAGACGTGCCACGTTTTTGGGTACAATCGAAGAAATATTCTCATGAAAATCTAAATTTTACGATTTTTTTCGATTTTTAGTGCGATATTTTCGTGGACATTTGGGCCGATTCTGACCAAACGGGTGGGGCTACAATATTCATATTTCACATGGACATTAAGGTAATGGTGATGTATTGCTTTCTGAAAGAAAAAGTTGAAAAAGTTAGCCAGAATCTATAGAAAAAAAGCTTTTAATATAAGTTTTTTTATTTTTTGTGCGATATTTTCGTGCCATTTGGGCCAATTCTGACCAAACGGGTGGGGCTACAACGTTCATATTATACATGGACATTAAGGTTATGGTGATGTAGTACCTTCTGAAAGAAAAAGTTGAAAAAGTTAGCCAGAATCCATAGAAATAAAGCTTTTAATATAAGTTTTTTACGGTAAATAATACCAATTGAAAGAAACAAAAGAAACTTGACAACATTCACCTACAATGAGTAGGCACAAACAAAGCACTTGCAAAAGTAAGATATCCACGCAAACTAAAAACTTTAAAAAGCTCATCCATCAACGCGGCGGGACTTTAGCGTTTTCCTAGTTTAATTGGATGAGCGAAGCGAAGACTTCAATTTCACTGACCCCCCCAAAAAATTTAGCTTGGGTGTTTTTTTTTTTTTTTTTTCGTCTGTTTGTTCGCTCTCTACCGGCAACGGCATGTCGATCTTGATAAAAATTGAGGGATCTTCGAAATCTCTGAACTTAGACTTGCTACGTTTTTGGGTACAATCGAAGAAATATTTCTTATGAATATCGTACTTTTACGATATTTTTACGATTTTTAGTGCTATATTTTCGTGACATTTGGTCGATTCTGACCAAACGGGTGTGGCTACAACGTTCATATTTTACATGGAAATTAAGGTAATCGTGATGTATTGCCTTCTGAAAGAAAAAGTTGAAAAATTAGCCAGAATATATAGAAATAAAGCTTTTAATATAGTTTGTTGATATTTTGTACGATATTTTCGTGCATTTGGGCCAATTCTGACCAAAACGGGTGGGGCTACAAGTTCATATTATACATGGACATAAAGGTTATGGTGATGTAGTACCGTTTGAAAGAAAAAGTTGAAAAAGCTAGCCAGAATTCATAGAATAAATCTTTAATATAAGTTTTTTACGGTAAATAGTACAATTGACAAGAAACAATAGAAACTTTACAACAATCACCTACAATGCGTAGGCAACAAAACAAAGCACTTGCAAAAGTAAAGATATTCCACGCAAACTAAAAACTATAAAAAAGCTCATCCAACAACGCGGCGGGACTTTTAGCGTTTTTTTAGTATATAAAACGAATGTATGTCTGTATGTTTGTCCTTTATGCAAATTTCTACACCTTCATCCTATCTCCATGAAACTTGGCACATATATGTATTTTTTTCACGGGAAGGGTTCTATGCTATCCATTTTGTTGTAACACGTGGTGATCGGTGCTTGCAGAGAGGATACATTTGTTTTCATAGGCAAAAATATAAAAACTACACCATTAAAACGATTTCCATGAAACTTGGCACATGTATATATTTTGTCATTGGAAGGTTTCTATGCTATCCATTTTGTTGTTACTCCTCCCGTGGTGATCGGTGCCTGCGAGAGAAAAACATTCGTTTTATATATAAAGACTACACCATTAATTGGATGAGCGAAGCGAAGACTTCAATTTCACCGACCCCCCAAAAAATTAAGCTCAGTTTTTTTTTTTTTTTTTTTTTTTTTCGTTTTCTGTCTGTTTGTTCGCTCTCTACCGGGCAAACGGGATATGCGATCTTGATGAAAATTTGACACGACCTTCGTTTTCTCTGAAACTTAGACTTGCCACGTTTTTGGGTACAATCGAAGAATTATTTCTAAAAAAAGTCGTACTTTTACTTTTTTTTCGATTTTTAATGCGATATTTTCGATAATTCTGATCAAACGGGTGGGGCTACAAGTTCATATTTCACATGGACATTAAGGTTATGGTGATGTATTGCTTTCTGAAAGAAAAAGTTGAAAAAGTTTGCCAGAATCGAGAGAAATAAAGCTTTTAATATACGTTTTTTGACTTTTTGTGCGATATTTCGTGCCATTTGGTCCAATTCTGACCAAACGGGTGGGACTACAACGTTCATTGGATGAGCGAAGCGAAGACTTCAATTTCACCGACCCCCCAAAAAATTTAGCTCGGGTGTTTTTTTTTTTTTTTTTTTTTTTTTTTTGTTTGTTTTTCCGTCTGTTTGTTCGCTCTCTACCGGGCAAACGGCATATGCGATCTTGATGAAAATTTGACACGACCTTCGTTTTCTCTGAACTTAGACTTGCTACATTTTTGGGTACAATCGAAGAAATATTTCTCATGAATATCGTACTTTTACGATTTTTTTCGATTTTTAGTGCGATATTTTCGTGCCATTTGGCAATTCTGACCAAACGGGTGGGGCTACAACGTTCATATTTCACATGGACATTAAGGTAATGGTGATGTATTGCTTTCTAAAAAAAAAGTTGAAAAAAGTTAGCCAGAATCGAGAGAAATAAAGCTTTTAATATACGTTTTTTTGACTTTTTGTGCGATATTTTCGTGCCATTTGGGCCAATTCTGACCAAACGGGTGGGGCTACAACGTTCATATTATACATGGACATTAAGGTTATGGTTATGTAGTACCTTTTGAAAGAAAAAGTGGAAAATTTAGCCAGAATCCATAGAAATAAAGCTTTTAATACAAGTTTTTACGGTAAATAATACCAATTGACAAGAAACAAAAGAAACTTGACAACATTCACCTTCGATGCGTAGGCAGCAAAACAAAGCACTTGCAAAAGTAAAGATATCCCACGCAAACTAAAACCTTTAAAAAGCTCATCCATCAACGCGGCGGGACTTTAGCGTTTTCCTAGTATTATACATGGACATTGAGGTTTATGGTGATGTAGTACCTTTTGAAAGAAAATGTTGAAAAAGTTAGCCAGAATCCATAGAAATATAGCTTTTAATGTAAGATTTTTACGTTAAATAATAACAAATTAACAAGAAACAATAAAAACTTGACAACAATCACCTACAATGCGTCGGCAGAAAAACAAAGCACTTGCAAAAGTAAGATATCCCACGCAAACTAAAACTTTAAAAAAGCTAATTCATCAACGCGGCGGGACTTTAGCGTTTTCCTAGTACGATTTCCATGAAACTTGGCACATGTATGTATTTTGTCACGGAAAAGTTTTCTAGCTATACATTTTGTTGGATGAGCGTAGCGAGCGAAGCGAGTGAAGCGAAGACTTCATTTCACTGACCCCCAAAAAAAATTTAGCTCGGGTTTTTTTTTCTTTTCTTTTCTTTGTTTGAATTTTTTTTTGTCTGTTTGTTCCCCCTCTACCCGGGCAAACGGCATATGCGATCTTGATCAAAATTTGACTGGACCTTCGAAATCTCTGAACTTAGACTTGCTACGTTTTTGGTACAATCAAAGAAATATTTCTCATGAATATCGTACTTTTACGATTTTTTTCGATTTTTAGTGCGATATTTTCGTGACATTTGGGCCGATTCTGACCAAACGGGTGGGGCTACAACGTTCATATTCACATGGACATTAAGGTAATAGTGATGTATTGCTTTTTAAAAGAAAAAGTTGAAAAAGTTAGCCAAAATCTATAGAAATAAAGCTTTTAATATAAGTTTTTTGATTTTTTTGTGTGATATTTTCTTGCCATTTGGGCCAATTTTGACCAAACGGGTGGGGCTACAACGTTCATATTATACATGGACATTAAGGTTATGGTGATGTAGTACCTTTTGAAAGAAAAAGTTGAAAAGTTAGCCAGAATCCATAGAAATAAAGCTTTTAATATAAGTTTTTAATGTAAAAAATACCAATTGACAAGAACAATAGAAACTTGACAACAATCACTTCAATGCGTAGGCAACAAAACAAAGCACTTGCAAAAGTAAAGATATGCCACGCAAACTAAAAACTATAAAAAGCTCATCCTTCAACGCGGCGGGACTTTAGCGTTTTCCTAGTTTAAAAAAATTCAACTAAGTAATGATTTTTCCACCGAAACAACAGAAATGCTCATAACACAAGGCAGCTCAATGCACCAATTACGCTCATCCAACAAACGCGGCGGGACTTAAGCGTTTTCCTAGTTACTTGTAATTGGATGAGCGAAGCGAAGACTTCAATTTCACTGACCCCCCAAAAAATTTAGCTCGGCTGTTTTTTTTTTTTTTTTTTTGTATTTTTGTCTGTTTGTTCGCTCTCTACCGGGCAAACGGCATATGCAAACTTGATGAAAATTTGACAGAACTTCGAAATCTCTGAACTTAGACTTGCTACGTTTTGGGTACAATCGAAGAAATATTTCTCATGAATATCGTTCTTTACGATTTTTTTCGATTTTTAGTGCGATATTTTCGTGATTTTTGGGCCGATTCTGACCAAACGGGTAGGGCTACAACGTTCATATTTCACATAGACATTAAGGTAATGGTGATGTATTGCTTTCTGAAAGAAAAAGATGAAAATTTTTGCCAGAATCTGTAGTAATAAAGCTTTTAATATAAGTTTTTTTATTTTTTTTGCGATATTTTCGTGCCATTTGGGCCAATTCTGACCAAACGGGTGGGGCTACAACGTTCATATTAAACATGGGCATTAAGGTTATGGTGATGAATTATCTTTTGAAACACAAAAGTTGACAAAGTTTGCCAGAATCCATAGAAATTAGCATTTAATATAATTTTTTACGCTAACTAAATAATACCAATTGACAAGAAACAATAGAAACTTGACAACAATCACCTACAGCAGCAAAACATAGCACTTGCAAAAGTAAAGATATCCTACGCAAACTTAAAACTTTAAAAAAGCTCATCTATCACGCGGCGAGACTTTAGCGTTTTTGGATGAGCGAAGCGAAGACTTCAATTTCACCCGACCCCCAAAAAAATTTAGCTCGATGTGTTTTTTTTTTTTCCCGTCTGTTTGTTCGCTCTCTACCGGGCAAACGGCATATGCGATCTTGATGAAAATTTAAAAGGACCTTCAAATCTCTGAACTTAGACTTGCTACGTTTTTGGGTACAATCAAAGAAATATTTCTCATGAATATCGTACTTTTACGATTTTTTTCGATTTTTAGTGCGATATTTTTGTGACATTTGGGCCGATTCTGACCAAACGGGTGGGGCTACAACGTTCACAATTCACATACACATTAAGGTAATGGTGATGTTTGACGTTTGACAGAAAAAGTTGAAAAAGTTAGCCAGAATCTATAGAAATAAAGGTTTGTAATTTGAGTTTTTTGAGGTGTTAAATATTAAAACCTTTATTTCTATAGATTCTGGCCAACTTTTTCAAACTTTTTCTTTCAAAAGTCAATACATCACCTTACCTTAATGTCCATGTGAAATATGTACGTTGTAGCCCCACATGTTTGGTCAGAATCCGCCCAAATAGCACGAAAATATAGATTTTAGATTCTTCTCACAGCCTTGTATGAAAACTTCACAGGAGATTTTATATCTTACTCACAGCCTTGTTACAAACAATCAAAGATCCAACAGACCTAATGATTGCTTTGTATGGGCCGTGGTAATATGTTTTTATTATTATTTTAAATTAAAATTAACATTTTATAATTAAAAAGCTCATCCATCAACGCGACTAAAAAAAAGCGTTTGCGAAGCTTCCTAGTCCTAGTTAATACATGTTGTGTATCAACCTACAGATATTCGACTGGTGTCAGAAATTAAGACGAAATACCTATGGATGTGACACCGATATAATAACAATTATAAGTACTTATTATTTAAATTTTTTGTTTGCATATTTAGATACCAGATCGCGCTGGTCCCAATGATTTCCAAGCAAACACGAATTGATGGGCCATAGTGGCCCGCAAGCGGCTGGCCAGAACTGAACGACTGACTGAACGGCATCTTTGGCCATTTGCCGGTTAAGGGCCGGAAGTGAGCCACAAGTGACGGCCGGCTGATGGCCGGTGGGACAAAATCAGAGCGAGCCGTTACTGGCCAAAGATGCCGGCCCGCAAGCGGCTGGCCAGTTCAGTCCTGGCCAGCCGCTTGCGGGCCATTTAGGGCCCATCAATTCGTGTTTGCTGGGTAGGGTAATATGCATGGTATGTGTTTTCATCTAAAATACGCACTTTTGACGCGCAAATGAGACGTCAAAAACTGCACGCTATGTTGTAAATTTTAGTTCAGTGCTTTTTCTATCTAGAAAGTTTATTTTTATCTTGTCTGATTAGTTAGATGCATATTTGGATGAGCGAAGCGAAGACTTCAATTTCACTGACCCCCCAAAAAATATAGCTCGGGTGTTTTTTTTTTTTTCTTGTTTGTTTTTCTGTCTGTTTTTCGCTCTCTACAAGGCAAACGGCATATGCGATCTTGAAGAAAATTTGAGGGGACCTTCGAAATCTCTAAACTTAGACTTGCTACGTTTTTGGGTACAATCGAAGAAATATTTCTCATGATCGTAATTTTACGATTTTTTCGATTTTTAGTGCGATAGTTTCGTGACACTTGGGCCGATTCTGTCCAAAAGGGTGGGGCTACAACGTTCATATTTCACATGGACATTAAGGTTATAGTGATGTATTGCTTTCTGAAAGAAAAAGTTGAAAAGTTAGCCAGAATGTATAGAAATAAAGCTTTTAATATAAGTTTATTGACTCTTTGTTCGATATTTTCGTGCCATTGGGGCCAATTCTGACCAAACGGGTGGGGCTACAACGTTTCATATTATACAAGGACATTGAGGTTATGGTGATGTAGTACATTTAGAAAGAAAAAGTTTAAAAAGTTAGCCAGAATCCATAGAAATAAAGCTTTTAATGTAAGATTTTTACGTATAAATAAAAACAAATTAACAAGAAACAATAGATTAACTTGACAACTATCACCTACAATGCGTCGGTAGAAAAACAAAGCACTTGCAAAAGTAAAGATATCCCACGCAAACTAAAAACTTTAAAAAGCTCATTCATCAACGCGGCGGGACTTTAGCGTTTTCCTAGTTAGAGAGAATTCTTTTGAAATCCGATCAGTAGTTCTGTGTCAATTGAAGTTGAAAAGACTTAAAGTTGCTGGTAATTTTATCATTTATAATGCGTTCATTGTTATAACAAGCTAACGGTTCTGTAAAAAAATTGAAATAATCGCTATTAGAAGAAATGATATGTTTACTAAATATTATTTCTCGTGCTGCCAGGAACTCTAGGTTGAGCTGTTCTTACGTGATAAATGGAAACGTTATCCGCACTGTTTCAGATATGAAAATCCTGGGTGTAACAGATGCAAAGGACCTCAAATGGAACATTCAGAGATTGTGAGAAATAAAGCAGCCAAACTCCTATGATTTTTATCTAGAACTCTACATAATGATCGATTTAGTGTTAAAAGAACTGTGTATATAAGTTTGATCAAATCTGTTATTACGTACGGTTGCCCTGCATGGCATCCGACCACACAGGTAAACATAACTAAGCTTGAATCAATACAGAACAGGGCAACGAGATTCATAAGGAATAGAAAGGACTGTGGACGCTCTGAGCGGCTAGAATTGTGTAATATACTGTCGATTGATAACTCTCTTAGAGAAATTGATGTTATGTATACAAAAAATATGTTCCTCAACATCGTGGATATAAAACTTTTGGAACTAACTTGAGATGTGGCCTACTCGAAAGTCAAGCAGCTTGACCAGAGACTCGAATGTAAATAAACAACACGAACTGAACTCGTCACAGACATGCATATTGCATACACACGCACACTCTCTCATACTCACACTCGAACTCGCACTCACACTCGCACTCACACTCACACTCACACACACTCACACATTCACATTCACATTCACATTCACATTCACACTCACACACTCACACTCACACTCACACACACATGCTCACGCTCACTCACACTCTCACTCTCACAAACGCACTCACTCCCCCCACGCACACATGTACCACACTCTCCTCACAGCCTCCCCACAAATTTTAATAATAGTCATCCATTATTTTATTTTTTCACGCCACCTCCAGTAGCTTTAATATCTGTACATAACATGTTACGTATAAATAGCATTACTTTAGGTTTAGACAGTAGTGAAGATTATATTAGATCATACACTGGTGGTAAGGCACATGTGTTACGGGGCATTGCTCTACTCTTACCACCAGCAATGTGCTTGTATACAATGTAATTCAATCATGTTGAAAATAAATAATAATAATAATAATAATAATAATTATTATTATCATTATTATTATTAATATTATTATATAATATAACACCACTAAGAAAAAACACCATAAAAGCTCGTTTTCATGAGGAAGTGCGAAGATGGCGCAATGACCTTAACTTAGGCGGCGCCTTAGATTGGTCTAGACCGTATTCGCTCATCTGCATGGAAACCAAACTTTTTAGTGTAGTGAAATAAGAAAGAATACACATGCTTAAAGTTATGTTACATTGACAAGAAATTAGCATACACAACATAAGAGCGGGGTTTACAATTTATTTTATTTTTCTTTCTGTTTTCTGTTCTAGGACATTATTCAATACGGTCAACTCAACTCAAAATAAATGTTCCGCTCGAAACAGTTTCGACCCATCAGAAACAAGCAGACAAGACCAACAAATATAAGCAGGTTTGATCGTGAACTTTTTAAAATTGTATGCACATACATGTTGGAGGTCTGTCTAAGTGTAGACTATTGAATATTTTTTACTTCTTTTAGTCCACTAAAAAAAAAAATACTAACAAAGGTGTCTCCAATCCGAGACATTTTAGGTTTCTAATAATTTCGTAGATCATGGAGATGCAAAAAGTCCTTTAGAATATTGCACAGTAAACAACCACCAACTAAGCATATTCATCATGGAATTAAACAACATAATATAAAAGCTAGTCAAGCATACTAATTATTATTATTATTATTTTTACTATTATTATTTTATTATTATTATTATTATTATTATTATTATTATTATTATTATTATTATTACTACGTACATACGTTTAATCAATTACCAGAGGATATGAAAGATTTGCAATCGTATAGTGAGGTTAAAAATAAACTTAAAATTTACTTACTTTGTTCCATTGATAGGCCTATTGATTAACTTATAAATCATTTTAATTTGATTAATTTAAAAAACTATTTCTTGTTATACAGTCGCGATTTTTATCATGTAAGATGTTCTCGCCTGTCATATCAATTCAATTAGTATATTTCAGTATTGTAAAGTCGTATTCTCGTTGTTGTATAATTATTTATTTCAGTTTTAATTTAGCCTATGAACATTATTTGTGTAATAAAAATTAAATTTAATTAAGTCTGTCTGATCCATGTACAATATAATATGTTTCATAATCCACAGACAAAGCCGCTATGTGGCTTTGTGGACAGCGATGTCAAATTGTTTTTTTTGTAAAAATGCATGTAATATTATTATATAATAATAAAAAAAAAAAATTATTATTATTATTATTATTATTTATTATTATTATTATTATTATTATATTATTATTATTATTATTATTATTGTAGTTGAATAAACCTTCATCCTTTATGATTTCAATGGATCAATTGTTGTTCACGTACATGATCTGCAATTAACAAATCCATTATTGATGCATTTTCTTAATATGCTTATTTAAATTTTTTTTTTTGATGCGCTCGGTACGCACAAAACAGACATTTAAATTGGGGTCTTTACCGCACTCATGATTACATGTTTACTTAAGCTCGACACCATTTTGAATTTCTTTCCACATTTCTTACAAACAAGTCGTGGTTGGTCTCCACACTCGTGCTTCATGTGTGTCACGAGATTACATTTTTTGACGAAACTTCATGTTACAAACTAGACACTTGTGCGGCTCTTGTCTTTCACAGTCATTCTTCACGTGACTTGATAAAATTCCTCTTGTGCTTAAAGCTAGAGGGACATCTTGTACAGTGATATCTTCCATCTTGCAGCCCGTCATCGGGAACAAGACGCCAGGCTTGGTCGGCATCTGATACTGACAAACATCGAGCTGGAACTGAAACCAAGAACATTGGATGAGCGAAGCGAAGACTTCAATTTCACCGACCCCCAAAAAATTAGGCTCAGGTGTTTTTTTCTTTTTTTTTGTTTGTTTTTTGGCTGTTTGTTCGCTCTCTAATGTGCAAACGGCATATGCGATCTTGATGAAAATTTGACAGGACCTTTGAAATCTCTGAACTTAGACTTGCTACGTTTTGGGTACAATCGAGAGATATTTCTCATGAATATCGTACTTTTACGATTTTTTCGATTTTTAGTGCGATATTTTCGTGACATTTGGGCCGATTCTGACCAAACGGGTGGGGCTACAACGTTCATATTTCACATGCACATTAAGGTAATGGTGATGTATTGCTTTCTGAAAGAAAAAGTTGAAAAAGTTAGCCAGAATCGAGAGAAATAAGCTTTTAATATACGTTTTTTGACTTTTTGTGCGATATTTTCGTGCCATTTGGGGCCAATCTGACCAAACGGGTGGGCTACAACGTTCATATTATACATGGACATTAAGGTTATGGTTTTGTAGTACCTTTTGAAAGAAAAAGTGGAAAAATTTAGCCAGAATCCATAGAAATAAAGCTTTTAATACAAGTTTTTTGCGGTAAATAATACCAATTGACAAGAAACAAAAGAAACTTGACAACATTCACCTTCAATGCGTTGGCAGCAAAACAAAGCACTTGCAAAAGTAAAGATATCCCACGCAAACTAAAACCTTTAAAAAGCTCATCCATCAACGCGGCGGGACTTGAGCGTTTTCCTAGTTATGTTAATAAGACTAGGAAAACGCTAAAGTCCCGCCGCGTTGATGGATGAGCTTTTTAAAGATTTTAGTTTGCGTGGGACATCTTTACTTTTGCAAGTGCTTTGTTTTGCTGCCTGCGCATTGTAGATGATTGTTGTCAAGTTTCTATTGTTTCTTGTCAATTGGTATTATTTTCCGTAAAAATTTATATTAAAAGCTTTATTTCTATGAATTCTGGCTATTTTTTCAACTTTTTCTTTCAAAAGGTACTTCATTACCATAACCTTAATGACCATGTATAATATGAACGATGTAGCTCCACCCGTTTGGTCAGAATCGGCCGAAATATGACACAAAATATCGAACTAAAGTTAAAAAAAACTCATATTAAAACCTTTATTTCTATGGATTCTAGCTAACTTTTTCAAATTTTCTTTCAAAAGGTACTACATCTCTATAATATTAATGTACTTCTTGTTTGGTATGGGTCAAAATTCGGTAGGGCTGACATAGTGATTTAGGTTATTTACTAATTGTAAAGAATCCGATGAGGATAGGGATGACTGTTTAAAAGGTTGGTAAAATAGGGTGTCCATTCTCTGATGGCTATTGGAGGTGCGATTGGTTGAGTCTCATCTTTGTTAAGGAAGGTGTTAGGATATATTTCTGCGGCTTCAATAGTCTTAAGCTCTTCAGCGATATTAAATTCCAATCGTTTATCGTGGAGGAGCTCATTGTATTCCTTCCTTAGGGCTACATACAATACTCGTTTAATACCGTCTTTTTTCCCGATTCTATTAAAATCATGGAGGGCTTTAGTACTTTTCTGCTATGCAGGCAACACTCACTATCGAACCATGGTTTAGCTAAACGGGTTGATACTTTTTAGGGAGTGCCAAGGTGTAAATAGAATGTTTAAACAGGTCAAATAGAGCGTCAACATTTTCGCTGGCAAGGTGAGTATCAAAAGCGTTGGAATTACATATAGACAAAGTTCGCAAATTCGATCGGGTCAATTACATTTTTTATAGTGCTTTTAGTTACGCGGGGAAGAGATCTATGAAAAGAATCGAGCTAGACTGTAAACTCGCAGGAGACGGGTAAGTGCTTACGGAGTGAAGTAGAATTGACATGGAAAAAATATTACATTGAGATAATGATATCCCGCAAGGTGTATGAAATACGAGATCAATCGTGCTAGAGCCATTATGCGCTACGTAGGTATGTATGGATGGGTCATTACACAACTTAAACCCATAGACGTTCAAGAGATTCAATAGTAGAGACCCCTTGGAAGTGGTTTTATCTATTCTACAGTTGAAGTCTCCTAGGACAACCACGTTACTTTTATGTGTCACAGCCTCTAGGGCTTCACACATGCGGTCTATAATTTCTAAATCTTTAAAATTAGGGTTAAAATAAACACAAACCACAGAGATTATTGAACAATTGACAACAATAAAACAATCATTAGTGACTCTAGAGATAATGGGGCAGTGCTCTGGAGCGATGTATAATGATATGAAATCCACTAGGTCTCCCTGGACCGTTATTGTGAGATGCCGGAGCGTGCACTAATTGAAAAGTTGGGAAGTTTATACCCGCTTCGTCACAGACAAATGTTTCGGTGAAGGCGACAAAATCGAAACCACAGTAGAACTTATCGGGTGCAGATTAAATTAAGTTTCTATTTCCTTCAACATTCCATAATAAGAACTTTATCACGATTTCGGGGAGGAAGTAGGGTTAGAGCTTGCGCTGTTAGGTCGCGGTGACGAGATGAAGGGGCAGCTTGGATTAGAGAAAACTGACGATGTGGTAGCACACTGTCAAAGGGGTTTTAACAGCCTTGATACCTGGTGCGAGATCTTGCTTTTTACACGTATGTAACCAGGTAATGCCGTTGATTTTGTTCCTCAATTGCTGACCTAAAAAATTACTACTGGTGGCGTTTTTTTTTATTTTGTTATTTTTTTTATTTTTAATTTTAATTTAATTTCCTTATATGCAAACTCTTTCTTACAATTAGAATAACGCAGATCTATACCACACTCGTTCTTGATGTGATAGATAAGGTCTTGAATCGTCTCTCACCGCCTGTTGCATTTTGGACAACGTAAGTACTTTCCCAACACGAACTTCATGTGGATGCTAAATTGGCATTGCTGATCAGGGACTAATCCATACTCAAACTTCTTGTGAATGGTTATAGGTGTGGTGTCGTTTCTTCGTTAAGATATCTCTCATTTTGAAAAGACTTAGAATATTTCACTCAAGGCCAAATATCTTGTTGCAGTTGGAACAAGTAGTATTTACCGCAATCGTCTTTACCAATATACTTCAAGTATTTTAATTACTTTAATTAGTTTTAATTTAAAGTTCTTTAATTAGTTCAAGTAATTACTTTTTACCCGTTCAACAAGTAATTAACGTAGAATAACATTTTTTAACTCTATTTAAAAGAAGACTATACCATTGTTATTTTATTTATGCTTACATTATTATTTACAAGTTGACTATACCCTGGTTGAATCCATAGCCATACAAATATGGAATTTGGTCCATGTTTGACTGACTGAGGCGTGATCTGCGAGGATTTTTTTCCTGAAAGATTCTTTCAATCTTACAATAACATTTACCTATTTCCATACAAATGCACGTGCAGTTGCAAACAATCTAAATTTTCGTCAGTCGGATGTCAAATTTCAGGGAGTATATTTGTCGTTACAATTTTTAGTCCATTCGTGTTTTGAATGTGTGGACGAAGTGTTGCAAAACTAAAAGGTGCCAAGTGTTTCTTGTAAGCGAGTCGTTTTTATTACTCTGTAGAGTTTCATCAGTGCAAAATGTATGCCTGCAATATATTTTCGGTATGTGCATCGTGCATGTGTTGTAATTTTTTTACTACAATTCAGAAATTAAAAAAGTCCGCCCTGACCAGGATATCTTTTCTAAATTGTAGTAAATCATTACACCTACAGGAGTGTTTCCCGACTAACCAAATCGAGAAATTACGTTGTATTTATAGTAACAACAATAAAGACGCGGTTTGCGTTGATTTTGAAACTATTTAGGCTGATGTGTGTATTCGAGATGTATTTTTGCGTTGCAAGTTTGGTGGATTTATTTTTTGTTTCGTAATATTTTCCCTGGAAATTTAAACTGTGGTATCATACCTAAGGTTGCGTTTGACAATAACTTTATAGATAAATAGTATAACTCTATAATAAAATGAAACAATATTCGTTGTTTGTTTTGCAGTAATCGAATAGATTTGTCTAATTCTGTAATGAACTTTTATCTAAGGAACTTGACGTTGTTACGTTGCGTGAAAAGGGGGCACGAAGTGTAAATATATCTAGTGCATCACGACAATCAGTCATTACTGGTAACTGAAAAAACATTGAAAAAGTGCTGTTTATTTTCTTCAAAAATCATTTACACTGCAACTCAATCACGTGGTAGGAAATCAAAGAAATTCTTAGTCTGAACAAAAATATTTGACAAATCAATCTTGAATATACCTATGTGTAAAGAACGAACTAATGACAAAGGAAGTAAAAAGTTGATTTTACTTTGCCATTATTACCAAAGATTGGTGTCATTTATTACTTATAGGTTCATGTTTTTGGTTGCACGTAAAGTAAAAACCACATACGAAGTGAAAGTCGTATTAAAAATGAGTCACTGTATTAATGACTGTACTATTACTAATTAATTAAAATGTAAATATTGCGTTAAATTGCCATTGGAAACCAATGTTGTTTGCATATATAGAAGAATCTATTTAAAAACTTACATTAGTAATATGTGTGCTATCTTTAACTCACATTTTGTATTGAACGCAAAAATAACATTTTTGTATGAATTATTTAAATATATAGTTACTTATTACTATTTTATTAATTAATTGTGCCATACTAAGTGTATTTACGTTTATCTCATAACAATTTTTAATGTGATACTGTAACAAATTATGTCTAAGAAAAACATTTACAAAAGGACAAGGCCTCCATCTCATTGAATGGTCTTTAATGAATTAGGCCCTACTAATAAATAATATCATATTTTATTGTTAAATCAACTAGGCTTTATTCATATTTTCCCCCACAGAAGTAAGAGAGTGCATATTTCGATCAAGTAGGGTTCAAATTTATAAATCTTTATTAACATTTGTATTATTTAATTAGTTAGTAGCACAAACAACACAAATACCTATTAAAATAACTATTTTCACTTTTTTAGGAGATTTATGTATTTTATTTGTGAATATGTTGGTGTTTACGCCTCATATGATGATTTTTATTTTCTGTCAATTATTGTTTTAATTAATATGCAAATTTCATTAATTTTGACACCTTTGATTTTTCTAAATTTTGAGTATGTTTTATTAAATGGGAATTTTTCTGAATCAAATGCTAAAAGAACCATTGCTGTTGCTATTTGTTCACGGTCAAAAATGATTTCCTCCTCACTATTACCAAAACACGTAGGCTAGTAGAGATGAGAATTTTTGCCCGGACGGCCCGGGCCGGCAGCTTATCCTATTTATTTTTGGGTTTTGAGCCAGGCCCGTAATATTGAAATTTCGAGCCAGCTCGGGCTTTCGGTCCAGTTACAACATAGCCCAGGAGTGGGAAAACTTTTACCCGGGCAAAATTCCAAACAAGCTGAAAATTTGCACACAGGCTCAGATTAGCCTACTAAGCAATAGTTGAAAAGTCCCCCAAGCTCCGCCGCGTGCGTCTTGAGATATAGTGACAAAAGAGCTTAAGTGCCAAAAATTTTTATTTTCAATGTCAACAATTTTTGTGCACTTATATATACAAATTATTAAATATTTCTACGAAAGTAAAGTTTAAATCAGTCATAAGCTTCAACCTTATGCGTGGCAAAAGGGCGTAAATGCTAAAAATATGATATTCTCAATTATTTCAATACATTTTGACATAAGTATGTGCAACTGCAAAAAATTATGTATTCATACGACGGAAACGTGAAATTTGTCCCTTCTTCGACCTGTGGGGGTCTGAAAACATGGTGGCATAAGGGCGTAAGTGACAAATATATGTTATTTTCATTTTCAACAAACTTTTTTACATTCATACATTGCAAATTATTTAGTATTCGTACGAGACAAAAGTAAACATTTTCCCCCGAACTTCGTTGCTGGCGTCTTGATAAATGGTGGCAAAGGGCGTAACTGACATCATAATTATGTTTTTAAAAAAAAAAGGGTTTTTGACATTCAACTACGTTTATTGTAACATATGAATCCCATACAATGGACACTCAATGTAAAATCCATGCATGCTGACTAAATTGCTATGGCCAGCTTGTATGTAAAAAACCTTTACAAAATCGTTGTAAGTAGCTGATTGGACAAAACCCAAAACCCTTTAAAATAATATTCCCCAGCATTCTCAAGTGGCTTGCATAGACGGATTTTTAAAGGGATTCGAGCTCGAGCTGTGGACAACCTATCTTGGGCTTGACAATAGTATCACATCACAATAGATAGAGCATGAGCAAAGAAAAAACTATTTCAATACCGATTTGATGTTTAAATCTCCAAGTGGGAAATGAACGCTTACATAGCGGACTAAATTTGCATGTGTGCCCGGCTGGCTTTGAACGCTACAAACTTTTATAACGTCCCCATGTTTGCCATCAAGCCAAGAGGGGATGGATGGATAGATCTATTAAATGTGCTGTGGTGGACTGGCAGCATATCAAATCCAGAACTCAAAGTACGCAGTTGCCAAATGAAGCGCTACTGCTCAATGAAGTAAACGGAATGTACCACAGAAAAATTATTGTGATAAAACCGTAGAAAAACATAAGGCACTTATATCTTAAAATTCTGCATATATTTCATTTACTAATTTTCTTTTTGGGAACTGCAGCTTAGTAATTCCCCCCAGCTTGGTACAAGATGGTCTCCTGTATCCCGCCGCATTTTTTCACAATCACAACATGAAACATGTATTTAGTATAGACTTCTTGTATGGAAACAGGACGAGATGGCCACATCACTACACTACATGCAAAGTTTGCCCACTATACAGGAAAATATATGTGTCGGCATGGTAGTTTAATGTTATGGGAGATTGAGCCCAACTCTGTGACAATAATATGTGATTTTGTTGTAGTTAACTCAAAAGAAGACTTCGTCGAACAGAGAAAGTCGTCCTTTGTGCCAAAAGCGTTTCCTTTAGATCACCATTATCCAAATAATGCTATTAAATAGTGTTGATGTTGCGGGTAAACTTCAATGTGAGTGATGCGCATCCAGTTATGCTTTTTGTCAATGAAAAAAGGGACCATGCACTCTATCTTTAAAGCTTCAAATATCGGTTTTATAGTATTACTTTTTAAATACGACCAGGGTAACTGGACACCAAATTAATGTCAGTTAAGTGCCAAATTTGGGATTTATCTTGAGCATGATGACCTTCAAGTCTTCAATATATTGCCCGGGTGATAATCTGGCGAACGTACACGCAAATATTTTTAATAATGACTGAATTTATATTTTGTCACTTACGCCATTTTGCCACTATATAACATCAAAAATCACAGCTCATGATCGTAGTGGATCTGTAGTGATGTGACCCCTACAGACAGCCAAGCCCAAGCTAGGTTGTCCACATCTCCTGCTCGAATCCCTTTCAAAATACGTTTTATTATTTTTAACATGAGTTGAGTTTTCCAAGCTTTTGGGTTGGATTTTGTCAAACTTTCCCCCTCAAAACACACCAGATCTCGCCAAAACTATGTCTATGCATGCCGTTTGAGAATGCGGGGGTAAATATTTTATAAATTTGGGTATGTCCAATCTGCTACTTTTAACGATTTTGTAATGGTTCTTTACATACAAGCTGGGCCATAGCAAGTCAGTCAGCATGCATGGATTTTACATTGAGTGTCCATTGTATGGTATTCATATGTTACAATAAACGTAGTTGAATGTCAAAAGTCCTTTTTATATTAAAAAACTTAATTATGATGTCAATTACGCCCTTTTGCCACCATTTATCAAGACGCCAGCAACGAGCTCGGGAAGATGTTTACTTTTGTCTCGTACGAATACTAAATAATTCGCATATATATGAATGTCAATAACCCAGCAAACACAAGCGTGCGGGGAGACACCGGTATTAGTCCGGGCACTCTGGGCAGCGTGCGGGCTACGGGCTGCGTCGGGTGCTAAGCTCAGGGCGTCGTGCGGGGCCCGGCCGGGCAAATTTTGGTAATATAGCTGACCTAGCCCGTTAGCTACCCGGCCGTAGCCTGTACATGCCCCGTGAATGTATTTCTTTGTTTCCCCCAGGCATTACCCGGACGGACCCATGCAATGTAACCGTTCTATTAGCTGCCCTGCACACTAACCAAGACACAAAATGAATTCTGTTCTTGTTTAACAACTCGTTAGTGTATTCCTCTACAATGAATTTTTGGATGAGCGTAGCGAGCGAAGCGAAGATCGCCATTTCACTGACCTGGTATCAAAAAATCCGGAATGTATAGTTTGTTTTTTGGTTTTTTGGCTGTTTGTACAGATTCGGCAACCGATACTCCAATAATTGTGATGAAATTTTCTGGTTGGCCTCTTGAAATCTCTGAACGTAGCTGCCCACGTTTTGTAGCGCAATCGAAAATTATTTTCTTATGAAAATCGCATTTACGATTTTTTTCGATTTGAAATTTCTTCGCTTAATAAACACCTACATGGCTTATTCGATTGTAATGATTGTTTTACAGAACCTTACATTTTATGAAATCAAAAAATTATTTCTTATAATACACAATTGCAATTTTGAGATTTTTTATGTTTTAGTTCTTCCGACTTATAACACGACATGCGTTATCATGATTGTAATAATTTTTTCACCGAACCTAATTTTATAAATGATTAATTCTGTGAATTGAACGTAATCGATAATTATAGTTTTATAAAATCGCAATTTTACGCTTTTTCGTTTTTAAACAATTACGCTCAACGACCACGCACCTGGAAAAAGCGTTTGTCGAAGTTTCCTAGTTATTATCATGCTATGCGAATATAATGCAGGTCTTTGCCTGCTTAAATTTTCTCTTTGTAATACCGTTTAAAAAAAGTTCAACACTTGTATACTATAGTTTTAACTTTTTACCAACTGATACAAAAAGATATGAACAATCTCAATGAAGTCATTTAATTTTGGTTGCATAAACCAATGATAATACCGTTTCTTATGACCGTTCATTTCCGCATCGGGGGGCATCGGACAGCATATACTTTATTTTATGGATGCATATGCCCCGAGCCTCGGCCTTATCAACTCAGGAACAAAATTCGAACATGCGCTTCAAAACAGTAACGGCTTTGGACTAGATAAGAATTAGTGCACCCATTTAAAACATAACTGCATACCATTTGTGTAATAGCTTGAACACTATTCAAAACACATCCAAAATAGTTAAAAAGGGCGATACTGAATTGTCCACAGAGCACCCACATTGAATGAGCGGTAGCGAGCGAAGCGAAGATTCCATTTCACTACCTGGAGAAAAAAATCCGAATGTTTTTTTTTCTTTCTTTCTTGTATTTTTGGGGGGGTCTGACTGTTAGCACGATTCCGGCTAACCGATTCTTCTCCAATTGCGATGAAATTTTCTGGACCTTCGAATCTCTGACTTAGAACTGCCACATTTTTTAGGCGCAATCGAAAAATATGTCTTATATGAATCGCAATTTTACGATTTTTTTCGAATTTTAAATTTTCCTTCCTCGACTTATAACACCTATACATGCCTATCCCGATTGTAATGATTTTTTCACAGAACCAATTATTTTATGAATTTTTATAAATTCGTGTGAAATTAAGGCGCAATCAAAAGTATATCTCATGAATAAGGGAAATTTTACGCTTTGTTTTTATTTTTTTAATGTCTTCGACCTTATAATATCGCCTGCTTCCGATGTAATAATTTTTTAGCAGAACTTAATTTTATTAATTAATATATTCGCGTGGGAAATTTTAGTGTAATTGATATTATTCTTATTAAAATCGCAATTTTATGCTTTTTACGTTTTTAAACATTACGCTCATCCAACACGCGCCTGAAAGCGTTTGCGAAAGCTTTCCTAGTTACTACAATTCATCCAGTCGATTTGCTGTTGTATCTATAGGTGTTTATTCCGCTCCAAGCATCAAGTTCTTCCGTGGCGTAACGGTTAACGGCTTGATTACTAGATGGAGACCGCATGTGCGGGATCGATTTTCGAGACACTTACACTTGAAATTTTATAACAACTGTAATTTATGTGTTGAATTATCACCTACAGGCAGTCGAACTGATTGTCACAGCTTGAGAACAATATAGCGATATAATACTTTATTTTATCATCAACTTTTTAATTTAGGTTTTACATTTAGCTACACAGATCGCGCTACGGATGCTACGTTAGATATTGTCATGGCGGGCAATAGCAGGGGACCGGCCGGGGACCTGGCGGGCGTGGACAAGGTGAGAGTGTACGGGGTAACGGCCGGGCACCGGCCGGGCATCAAGCTGTTTATAACAACGGGCACGCACGGGCTATGGCCGGGGCAGCTACTGGTAGCCCGTCCGGTACCCCCGTCACGGCCGAGGGGACACTCCTAGGCGGGACCCGTACGGGCAGCCCGGCGGGGCCCGTACAGCACCCGAGCGGGCACCGGCCGGTACGTGTCTCGCGACCGAACAGCATGGATTCGTGAAAACGACGGTCGACTGTCACAAATCTTGCTGAATATACTAATTACATAAGCAAAAATATGGACAGAAAAACACAGGTGACTCCATATACACTGACTCTCTTGTGCGTTTTTGAGCGCGTCGGTCACCATCAGCTACTGCTATCACAAACTCCAAGGCTACGGAATCTGTGGAAATCTGCATGCATTACTGACCAGCTACTCTCAAACAGACAAACAAATAGTAAAGGATTAATTCAGGCACATGCATCCACTGAACATGTGACGTCGGCGTCCCACAATGCTCTATCCTTGGCCCTTTACTATTTGTGCTCCTACTTACGACCTCCCGGCTTTGCTTCAAATACTCCAAATCATCATGTACGCAGACGACGTTAAACGTTTTTAGGGCCTATTCTTCACGAATCAGAGACTGCGATCCTCCGTACACTTGATATTCTCTGCTCTCCTCGGCCTGGTGTGACTTGTGGAAATGACTTAACATATGCTAAATGAACACATCTAACCTTCACAAATAAAAAACAAAGTGTTTTATATACAGAGGCATAGCTGAACGGCACAACCTTTGAACGGTCAATAATATCAAAGACCTAGGTGTAACAATCTCAATTGAGCTAACATACACCCAAACTGTCAAATAACATAGTCCCGACAGCATACAAACTGCTAGGTTTTTATTAAAAGAATTGCCTCCAGGACTTCAACCGTCAACTCTACGTCGGATGTTCGTGGTCGCTGGTACGTCCCCAAGTTGACTACGCCACTGTCATCTGGACCCCCAACGACTCTCACAAAACAAACACAGCCACAGTAGAAAAAGTACAAGCACAGGTTCATAAACTGTTATGCTACAATCCAACACAGATACCACCGAGACATTATCCACTCAGTGCCGTGAACCGAACTTGATGAGTCTTCCAGTTAGGAGAACAAATCAGTGACCCTAGTATTTCTGTACAAAATAGTGCATAACATTACGACGCCCGATCTCCTGTGTAATGTTTAACTTCTTCCGTGTGCCGTCCAGAGAAACTCGAAACCACGAGGTGTTCAAATACCTAAGAGCAGAATTACGTCCACAAAATACTCGTGCCTGAACCGACATTCAAAGTACTTAAATCCAATCAAAAGAAATGGACATTCACAACATGACCTTAGGTAATTCAAAACCCGCTTGTATTACATCTTGTGACAACTAGACTCTTCCACACACACCACACAACGCACACGCACACGCACAACGCACACGCACACGCACACGCACTGATCCTGTATCCTAACTGTATTTTATACTCCTTTTTAGTCATGTTTTGCTATCATTAATCTCTTTATATTTAGTGTAAGCTTATGTATTATTATATTGCACTAGTGGGACAATAGTCCTGTTGCTAATAAAGATTTAATAATAAATAATACTAATAATCACATTTGTGTTTTCTGGGAAGTTTGTAAACTGAAAATAACATATATTTGTCATTATGCCCTTATGCCACCATGTTTTTAAGACACACTGGTCGAAGGAAAAGGGAACAATTTCACGGTTTCGGCGTTGATTACATAATTATTTGCAGTTGCACATACTTATGTCAAAATGTATTGAAAATATTGACATATCATATTTTTAGCACTTTACGACGACCCTTTTCCACGCATGGTTGAAGCTTATGGACTGATTTAAACTTTTATTTTTTGTAGAAAATATTTAATAAATTTGTACATATAAGTACAAAAAATGGTTGAAATTGAAAATAACAAATTTTTGGCACGAACGCCCTTTTTTCACGAGATCTAGACGCGCGCGGGGCGGAGCTAGGGGACTTTCAACTATTGTTTGAATGATCAACTAACATGTGTGCAAATTTTCAGCTTGTTCGGAATTTGTCCGGGTAGCAACCATACAAATTTTCTTCCACTCCTGGGCTAACAGTAAATTCGTGGCACTAAGAATACCATTATAATGAATCCTGTTTGTCTAAAACGACAATGGCAGAACTTTTGCAGAGTCAAAAATTCCTTATGTTTTTATAGTCTTCGAAAGAACCCGCGTGCTGTCGGGCCGACTTTCATGCCGGACCAGGATCTTCATCTTTTGGGCCGGGTTCGGGCCTGGCCCCGATTTCCATCCCAACAGGAATAGAATTTAAAAATTTAAATTTAAATTGTTGTCTGCAGTGTATGTTTGTGACAAAGACACAATATTACGGAAATGAAAATGAAAAATGAGAATGAAAATGTCAAAAAAAATGTGACAAAATGCTCAAATGTAATCTAAAATATTATTTTGCAATTACATGAAATAGATATCTATAAAGAAAAATTTAAATAAAGATACAATTAAATTCATAAAACACAAACAGTGCCCGTCTGCGTATAAATTTAATTTATAAGGCCCCCTCAATCTAACACACCTAGAAACGTAAATTCTTTGTATCATGCCTACAATTTCCATAAATTACGCAAACATTGTTGTCCCAAATAAAATTCATGTTTTTTTTTCTTTGAGAGCTGGTCAAGATTGCATTCGTTGCAATACAAATAATAGGGTTTGACATCCCGCTTTAGACAGTGAGACGGCAGCGAGGAAAGAGAGAATGGTATGTGTGTATGGCCAGGCATCTTTCTGACAATGAATGGTTTCCTAGAATTTTGACAGCGAGAGTTATGGAGATTTTTCCTTACAATAACAAGGCCACAAAATTCCCAATCCCAAAAGGCAAATGAGGACAAAGATGTAGATAATTATTCAACTTTTATAACAAACTCTAATTTATTCTGTAATTTTATTAATGTTTAACGTGTATGAATGTCACACCGCCGTGCTACTGCCTACTTTCCCAATGTGTACAACTGTGTCACCCGACGTACCATACTTTTTTTATTGTCTACTTTTATTGTTTATAGTTTGCGCCAATTAACCGTGCTGTGTGTCAGACCGATGTCCTAATTTATTTTTTTTCTACTTTTATGTTGAACAACTTGTATCAACCGCCGTACTTTAAAAAAAAATTATTTTTCAATGTGTACGAATACGCTGCTATTTATTATTGCAAGGGCTTTTCTTTTGTGCAAACTGCTCACAAGCCACACCGACGTACTATAAATTTACTGTCACTTTTTTTATTGTCTACTTTTCTTGTTTACAAATTGTGTTACACCATTGTGCTTTGTTACTTTTGACTTCCAATTTCTTGTTTAGTTGTTTACTGTGTCACACCACCATAGTATAATTTACGTTGGTCTTGTGGTTAGCGTATCTGCTTCCAAAAGCAGAGGTTTCCCGGGTTCGATTCCCGCTAAAGTCGAAGTTTTTTTAACTTCTGATTTGGACTTAAGTCCATCAGTTCTTGTCTTAGGAGTTTGTAAACGGTGACTTTGGGAGCCGTCCTAGAAACGAAGCACAAAAAATTTTCAGAGTTGTTTGAATCGGCTTGTTGATTCTGGCTTGATTCGCGGTGTTCGCACTGTCCATACCACTGATTGCAATTTTTTCCTTTTAAAAAATACGTTTTCTTTGGGGGGTTATGGGCTCACTCGTCGATTGCTCGGGGCCTGCGGGGTTGGGGCTTGGTCGCTTTGGTTTTTTCGTCCCCCACTGAAAATCAGTTTTTAACTGAGTGGGTAGACTCTAATAAATTTATTTATTTATTTATTTTTTCTTCTTTTGTTTTTCACAAAAATGTGTACACCCCCATACTACTTTACTAAACTCCCCTTTCGCGAATGCCTTTTATAGTGGGGTTGATGGAGACGATTGGCGTATCTCCCGCTATTTTTTGTTTTTAATAAATTTTAATAGTTTGATTTTCCAAAATAGTTAGTTAGTTGGATGAGCGTAGCGAGCGTAGGAGCGAACGAGCGGGGAAAGCGAAGATTTCCTTTCACTACACTGGAGAAAAAAAAACCGAAGTTTTTTTTTTTTTTTCTTTCTTTCTTTTGTATTTTTTTCTGCCCCTGTTAACACGATTCCTCCTAAACCGTTTACTCCGATTGCGATGAAATTTTATGGGATGCCTTCTAAATCTCTGAACTAAGATTTGCCACCTTTTGAGCGCAATCGAAAAATTTTTTTCTCGCAATTTACGATTTTTTTTCGATTTTTAAAAAATTCTTCGACTTATAACTCCTACATGCTTTATCCGATTGTAATGATTTTTTCCCCAAAAACCTTAATTTTATGAATTGATATATTCGTGTGAATTTAAGCGTAATCGAAATAAGTATTTCTCATGAAAATCGCAATTTTACGATTTTTTTTATTTCTTAAATTACAATTAATTTAAAAAAAATTAAGTTAATTTTTTTATTTAATTTGATTTAATTTAAAAAAAAAAATTCAACAAAGTTTCTGAGTTTTTCACAGAACAACAGAAAATCCGCATAACACATGGCAGCTCAATGCACCAATTACGCTCATCCAACAACGCGGCGGACTTAAGCGTTTTTCCTAGTTAGTTATTGGGGTTTTAGGGCACAAAACAGTAAAGCTATCATGCCCTAAAATACATTTCTTTGATTGCACTCAAATTCATGCAATATTCAAAGGGTTTTTTTAAATTTATGTGGCTCGTTGGGTCTTGTGGTTAGCGTATCTGCTTCCAATGCAGCAGTCCGGTTCGATTCCCGCGAAAGTCAGAAGTTTTAACTTCTGATTTGGACTTAAGTCCAATCAGTTCGTGTCTTAGGATTTTTTAAACGGTGCTTTGGGAGCCGTCCTAGCAACGAGGCACAATATAAAAACAACCTTTCACAGAATGTCATTGTAAGTGTGGAATAAAGAGGGTCTGTCTGTGAGCCGAACTCCGCAGTCCACTGGCCAGTAAATTTAATAGCAAAAAAAACTTTGTCAGCCCGAATGGTAGCTGGCTAGGGTTTGTGGGGTGAGGCCAGACAGACGTTTCCCCTCACCGGAAGAATGTCGGCCGAAAGGTATCTGGTTTACTCGCACACGTAAATCGAAAAGAATCTGCTTTACCTGCATCCGACCACTCGTCTTTCTTTTCACCACTTTTGAAATAGTCTTAAAGTTCCTAGAAAACCCCCGTGCCCACAAAGGCACAAACCTCAATTTTTAAGTTGAATAACGTCTAAAAAGGTTTACCTTGTTCCAGTCTCCTTCCTGGCATGGGCTTGTGGCGAATGTGATGATCGAGGTAGTACGACAAAAACGAGGTTGTCCCCACCGTAAACAGTCTTTTCAGTGGCGACTGGGAGGACTGGCGTGGATACAGTCCTGGAGCTTCTAAATTTCATTCCTTGTGGATGACCGCAAGAGACAGGCAACCACAACTATAAAGTTTGTCTTGTTCATCTCCTTCCTGGCATGGGCTTGTGACGTATGTGATTTCACTGTGATGATGTACGCAGAGTTGCACCTCTGTGTGAAAATTTTCAATACCTTTCTTAAGAATGGGGTATTTCCACAAGCATTAAAATCCCAAAATTGTTTCAAATATATAAATAAAGAACTCCTTGCAAGTAAATATTTTGGGCCAAAACTATTGAAACCCCCAAAGTTTTTAAAACTAGGAAAACGCTTAAGTCCGCCGCGTTGCTGGATGAGCGTAATTGGTGCATTGAGCTGCCATATGTTATGCGGATTTTCTGTTGTTCTGTGAATAAATATTACTAATCAAACTA